>CM076577.1:1129798071-1129957856 GCA_034641835.2 Pinus albicaulis | reverse complement strand
AATGCTCCAAAAATCTAGATCTATGCATTAGAAGACATTAAACAGTAGAAAAATAAGATTCACTCCATAAATCCAATAGACAAGACAAGAATATATCCAATGAAATTTTTATTAATGGCACTTGGGAGGAAAACACAAGAGGGTGTTCCCTGTTCTCCTCAATGGGATGGGTTCTTGTAAGTCCTTAGCACTTCAGATTTAAAATTCCTTTCTCTTGATGGTGTAGAAAACCCAAACAAAAATGGAAAAAATATAGCTATGATAATGGATCAATAGCCAAACCAAGAGTTGAGATCCAGAGTGATCTTTAGGCAACAAAAGGTGAAAAATGAATGGGAAAACCCTTCTATTTATAACAAAATATTGAGTTAGTCTAGAGATTGGTGCATAATTAAAATATTATTAACCAAATCTAGATCCAACTTTTATGGAATATTTTATTATATTTGTTGGAGAGAAAAGGAATTTGACTTGAGTCAAATCCCCTTATTTGTAAATAATAAATAAATAAATGATTTATTTATCATTTTAAGGATGTGATTAAGTAATAATAAATAAATAAATGATTTATTTATCATTTTAAGGATATGGTTGAGTAATAATCAAATAAATAATGATTTATTTAATTCTTTAAGGGCGAATTAGTCATATTTAACAAAGAATATTATTTAAATAATATTTAAACAATTATTCTTTAGAAAATAATAAGATAAATAATTATTTATCTAATTAAATTTTTTTTTTGGGTTAAATATAACCAGAAATATTAATTAAACTATTGTTTAACTAATTATTTCTTGAGGAAAATCAAACAAATATATATTTATTTAATTTTTCCTTATGGGGTTTCCTGTTTAGACCACAAACAACTTAATAAAAGTGATTTACTAAGTTATTTTCATAGTGAAAGCAATTTTACTTGGAGTAAAATTGGTCTTACATGATGTACTTGGGTCCATCTAGTGATAATAGGTTAGATGACCAAAAAGTGATGTAACAACCATGGTGATAATTACATGCATAAGTATGAATTTCAAGGACTTAGTTGTGAGCATCTAATAAAAAATTTCCATAATTTATTGTTGAGTTGCTATTAGGATTTGTATTGAATGAGATTTGACCTCGAGACATATGGTTCAAAAAATGCTTTTTTCGGTACAGACATACACAAACCATACTAGACATGATATAGTAGGTGAGTAATACAATAATAGATAGAGAGGTGTCATGGTCAATATTGAATGGTGGGAGAATAAATGCTAAGGAAAATAAAACAAAAGGACACATATATTTGACATATTGGAGAGATACCACAAAGGATACTAGTGAAGGATATCCACAATAAGGAGATCCAAGTGAAGGTATCTCACAATTATTTTGTGGGAAATATGATAGTGATAGAGTCAGGATGGTAGAAATTCTTATGAGTAGGACATACTATGTTGAACTCACAAAAATAATAGACTTGAATTAGGATAAAGCGTGAGATGCTCTTTCATTAAACATGATACAAATATAAATACAATGTTCTTGACCCTTAGTTTCATATTCCAAGATGTATTTTGGACTTCTACGATTGTTGGCATTCACTTGAGGCTTTTCACCTTCCATTCAAGTGAATAATCCAAGTTTACATAACCTAGGAGGATTATGTTTTCAATAAGTTGTGGGAGTACTTACTGAAGGTGTTTATATTGTATGGAATACCCTATTTTTACAAACATGGTATCATAGCTCGTTTGAGGAGATGCTTTTGTTGTTGATCGAGATCTTGAACTTTTGTTGCCGCATTTTTTAGAACTACTCTTTTTGTAGATTTTAGGCCTAAATAGACTATTCCATTGCATCTAGTGATATGAAATTAAAAATTCAAGGTTTCTTGAAAAATTTTGCAAGATAGTTTATGTCTTGTGGGAAATGGATCGAAATTGCATAAGCACATAAACTTAGTAATTTTAGTTAAGTTTTTCAGAATTAACTAGAGAAAAATAGACAACATCCAACATCACAAAACAATGATTTGATGATGAATTTAACCCCTCCTAGGCGACATCTCTAGGCTCAACTTCCAATGTTGTCCCTTTAAATTATATGCTCAAAATGTAAATTACATCAACATACAATGCTCAAATCACAAGAATAATGTTTCCATTATGTCCAGAACACCCAAAAACCCATGTGTAAGCTCTTCTTGGGCTCAAAAAAGATGAAAAATAAAAAAATTTAGGCCCCGTTCATTTCCCTACTATATGTCCCGCAAAATGGCCGAAATGGAAAAATTGACAACAAATTCCCTTTTGGTAGAATCACCAAGTGATGATTTGGCATGGGAGTAGCAAAAATTCCGTTGAAAATTTTGCAATATGTCAAACGGTTAAATGCACCAATATGGACGTGCATTGATTCTTTAGCCCCCTAGGTTGGTCATATGGCCTTCTATGTGGCTAGGGACGTGGGATAGAGGCCATACGCTCACCAGATCCATAATCTTGGTCATGTGATAGGCCATGTGGTCGCTGGTTGGGGCCACATTCGAGCCCTCCTCCACAACCCCCGCCTTCATTTTTGTTGCATTGAATAGGACATGGGTCCAGGGCTTCCAACCCTACTCCTTTCACTTTACCCATGGTTACACTGCATTCCATATGACCCAAGGCTGGGGCCACGTGCCCTGGACCCTCTCGCCAATGCCAAAACCACATAATTCAAATGAAACTCACCCACTATACATGAACAAGCAACTCTGGTGGTGTAACAATTCAATGATTGGTTATTCAATGCAAGGTCATGGTTTCGATTCTAGTATGGTCGGTCGACAACCATAACATTTTTTTGGCACAACTCCGAGGTCCATGAGGCACCTCCCAATTGGTCCAACCAATCTTCACCAACCAATCAAAATTCGCCAGCCTGACCTGTTCGATCCTAGTACCATGTGTTAGCACATGATTGGCCTATCTAACATCTGTACTGCCTAGTCAGCATGCTGACGTTAGTGCCACATCACCGTACGACCTGCCCAGTCAGTAGCCCAGTCAACCCTGCGAGTTGACTTTTTAATTATTTGCCAAAAAAATTAGAACGTAGTAACTTTCACATACAGTGTCAAATTGAGGCTATTTAAGCATCGTTGGAATCAAAACAACGAGATCTATGATTTGGCACTGGTTTCAAAATATTTTGAGCACTTTTATTTTTGAGTGTATTTTTTATCCCCTGGATTATTCCTCCCCACTTGAAGCTTTTCGACCACCAAAAGTATATTTTTTACTCAACAAGTAAGTGATGGTACAACTCCCTCACTTTCCTGATCTTAGTCCACCTTGCTTTAATTGGATTGGTACCTTTGATGCCTACTTGAAGATACTCCACATTGCCTCTGTGTGAAGTCCCAATTCTCCTGTCAAGAATTGAGTCTTCCTGTAACTCATTTAAATATTCAGGATCAAAATATTCTATATATGGAATTTGAACACTCTCTTCATGATCATCAATCATGGAGGCTCATACAATCTCAATTTTTCCACATTCACAATAGAAGAAATTTTCATGTAAGGCGGAAAATCTAATCGGAAAGCATTATTACCAATCTTCTCCAAGATTTTGAAAAGACGATATTTGATTGGCTTGAGATTTTTACCTTCACCTTGAAGTCTTTCGTTGCTGATATACAACCAAACTTGATCTCCCACATGGAAATCATGATCAACCCAATGCTTGTCATGTCTTACTTTGTACTTGGATTTTCTTTTCTCTAGTTGCTCTTGTACTCTTTGATGCACAAGATGAATTTTTTTCTATAAAATGCTTGAATTTTTCTACATCATTATGTCCATATACTGTAATATATTTATCAAAGATAAAATCCAAAGGATACTTTGGCAAATAACCCAAAAAAATATTCAAAGGGATATACTTGCGTAGATGAATGCTTGGCATGATTGTAGGCATGATGAATGTAATGGAAATGTTCATACCAAAGTTTAGGATACTTACCACAATATCCACGAAGGAGATGCACTATTTTTCTATTTACCACTTTTGACTGGCCATCATTTTGTGGATGAAACGTGGCGCTCTTCTTCAACTTGGTGTCCATGAGTTCCCATACACTTGACCAAAACTTCCCGAAAAATCAAGAATGTAATATTCCCAAATGGGAAAAGCAGGAATATAAAACAAAATGTTGGGATAGCAGTGTAAAACATTACATAAAAGTATGAGACCAATATGGAGTCTTCTTATTCATCATAATAACAGTAAAATAGTACAAAAGAATGGGGCCCAAACCATACAACAAGATAGAACAAGCCTCCAATGAGTAAATCCCTCAAGAATGAGGTATTGCTACTATATCAAAATGTCGGAGCAACTACTATAGCGCTATTTAAAGAGCACAACTACAAAAAATTAATACACAAAATATAGATGGCTGATACATGCCTCAATAGATACAAAAAATGAAGATCTAGGCTCTATACAACCTCCAACAAGAAACCCAAGAGGGTTTTCAGAAATACACCTCTACACAAGATTTGAATCAAATCCCTAGGGCTGAAGATACACTACAACAATAAAACTGGAAAGGTGTGGCTGATCTAATATACGAAATAATGTAGCCTCCTCCAATGGATCCTCTAGATGAAAGGCTGATCCCCTCACTAGAAAACCTCCTCCTCAAATAGTGTACTGAAACCACCCTGCAACTCCTCCCTGAGAATAACGCAGTCCAAGACTCAAACTACACTGTAGGGGCAAAAGATAAAGTGGACTGATGCCAAATGCTACAATAAATCACCCGAATCTAGTCTCCACTGAAAAACAGATCAGAAATCACCCGAATCTAGTCTCCACTGCTGCAACTTGCAACTGAAAGTGACAATGTTGATGATCTATCATAGAAAGCATCTGTCATGTATCTATCCTCCTCTTTGACATTACCCATGCCAAAGTCACATACCGGGATGCTACTATCCCCTCTCTTCTGCTCCTCTTGTAGCTGCTCATGCTCAAGTAAAGATTGAAACTTTTGGAGGTTAGTCTTCCATGGGAAGCTATCACCTATCCAAAACTTCTTGAGTTTGGCTAAAGCATGCATGAGTGGCCACTATCCTTTACCATGTGTGGAAGATTTCTCCCCAAGTGAGAACATCTTCTGAGCCTCCAAAGTCAAGGAATAGTCTCCTTGCACCATGATGGTGCCATCCTCCATCCTTGTAGCATCCTTTCTCAGTGCAAGATGTGGTGTGAGAGTGGGTAATGATGATAGTGGGAGAATGTCTCCCTCCTCCTTGAGTCTACCCAATACTTTCTGCGTTGTACCATGACCTCCCAATGTTCTCACTCCTCCTGGATCCATGAGTGGTGCAACATGTTGTGAGATATTCCCCACCATCTCATGATCAGGTGGCCTCCCAAGTGGTTTTCCACAAAACAATAATGTACCATGGGCCAATCTCATGTGCATAATAGATGGGAATACTATGTCCTTTCTTCCACTGCACAAATCCAACTTTGTTTTCTATGTGGAAGTTATCATGATATTTGGGTACCACTCTCAATGATGCAAGAGTCCCTCTAATTGTATCAATTGATCCATCCTCACCTCCTGTTGGTGGTGGATCATCTCCTACTGTTCCAGTGCTGGAAACCCTTTCTGGTTCCTCTTCTTCTTCCTCCTCATCATCTGAGAAGACCTCTATGTAGTGTGCCTTCCCTGCTGCACATCTATGTCTGGGTGCCCCTGATTCTTGGCATGTGAAGCAAAGCTTCATTCTCCTCAAATATCTTCAAATATCATCACTAAGAGGTACTTTAATTTGGATCTCTTTTGAGAAAGGAGCCTTATCTTCTCTTCCCTTTGATGGAAAAGAGGGATTTTGCTAAAATGTTGCCTTTGCTTTTGGCAAGGCATATTGTAGATCTCTAGCCCTTTCAATGGAACCTTTAAGGGTAGTGGGATTTGGAGATTTAACCAACCCATGAAGAGGTTCTGCTAACCCATCAATAAACATATAGAACCTTCTTGCTGCAGATAAATCAGGAACCATAATAGAAAGTTTTAGAAATTCATAAATATAAGTTTCTGGATTACCTGATTGTTTGAGCTGATGTAGCCCCATGAAAGGTTCCTCCGGGTCTCTCTGATCAAACCTCTCCACCAACCTCCTTGTGAACTCTGAAGATGCAGTCACATTGGGATGACCTAATGTAGACAAGCCATGAAACCATCAATCATGTGCCTCACCCTCAAGGTGTAGCACTGATATCTTGATGGCCTCCATCTCTGGTAATTTGTTCAGTTGGAAGTAGATATCAAGCTTCTCTACCCATGATTTGGTAGTGCATTTAGATGACCCATCAAAGTTGGGTAAGAAAAATCTGCCCATAGTTCAGTGTAGATCATGATTTTGAATGAATCCTCCACCTCTATTGTAATGTCGGGATCTCCTATTGTCCTTGATCTAACAAACTTCCTGAAAACTCAAATGATCCTTGAATATTTGAGATTGAGACTCATACTCCATGAGATAGTCTTCAAGAGTTTCTTACTCTTGAAACCCTTCATTTCCCACTGCTAAGAATGTAGGCATTGTAGAGTGTTGGGAAACTTGTTGCTACTTCACTGGTTAACCACTCCAACGATGAGAAATGCCGAAGCCTTCACCATGTAGAAACCATTTAGGGGATTCATTGTGTCTATCCATCCTCATCTCCTTTATTTCTCTAGTAATGTCTTGCATAGTTCGAAGAAGAATCTTAGGAAACTCCTTCTCCTCATATTTTCCTAATAAGGGGTTTTACCCTTGTCTTCTTTATAATATGTATAATAAAATCTCTAGTTTCTTCTTTTGAGATACCTATTATCTCTATCTGTGAGAGGATCTCCTTCTTCTGATGACATATCGGTGTAAGATGCATAGGCTAAGCCAAGATTATGCTCTGATACCACTGTAATATTCCCAAATGGGAAAAGTAGGAATATAGTGCATAAACATTGAATATCAGTGAATATCAATGCATAATTGTAAGAGACCAATATGGAGACCTTCCATTCATCATAAAAACAACATATGTGTATAAAATAATGGGCCACAAAGCATATAACAAGATAGAACAAGCTTCCAATCAGTAAATCCCTCAAGAATGAGGTGTTGCTACTATATCAAAATGTCAGAGCAGCTGATACAACACTGTTTAAAGAGCACAACTACAACAAATGAATTAAAAAATATATATGGCTGATATATGCCTCAATAGATACAAAAAATGAAGATCTAGGCTCTATACAACCTCCAACAAGAAACCCAAGAGGGTTTTCAGAAATACACCTCTACACAAGATTTGAATCAAAGCCCTAGGGCTGACGTTTCACTACAACAATGAAACTGGAAAGGTGTTGCTGATATGATATACCAAATAATGTATCCTCCTCAAATGGATCCTCTAGATGAAAGGGTGATCCCCTCACTGGAAAAAATCCTCCCCAAATGGTGTACTGAAACCACCCTGCAACTGCTCCCTGAGAATAACGCAGTCCAAGATAGAAACTGCACTGTAGGGGAAAAAGATAAAGTGGCCTGATGCCAAATGCTGAAATAAGGCTCAAGGGCCTTCCTAACCAGCCTTCCAATGGAATAAAACCTTCCTCCACTAAAAACAGATCAGAAATCACCCGGATCTAGTCTCCACTACTGCAACCTGCAACTCAGCACATCTCTCAACAGAAACTATGCAGCACCACAAGACTGAAGCTTGGCCTGATGCCTGAATGTGGAAATGTAGTGCAAAGCTCTTCCTAGAGGCTTCTCAAGGAAAGAGGTGGGATTCTCGACCAGGAACACCCTGTGCTAAACAATACTGCAATCTTAGCTAAACAGCTGAAGAAAGCTATATGTCTAAATAGACCATATAATTAAAAACATAAACATACATTCATAATGAATAAGGCTGCCATCCTCTTCCTTATATAAGTGATGCGCTTCCTAACCCTAGGCCCCACTAATGTAAGACACTACTTCCATGCAAAGAGTTTCCAACTAAAACTGCACTGTCCCATAATGAATGCCACTCCTCCATGACAACGCTATTGATTTGGTCAAAGTTGACCCAGTCTATGTGTTCCAGCCCTCTTTCACACCTAAGGGTGCTCAATTAAGATGCCAAGATGTCCTCCTTTAATATTGGCATTGATTTTATTCATTATAAGGAGATTTATGGATCTCCATATCCTCTTATTCATCAAACATGAAAGCAAAAACAAAAATTAATATTCCAACTAGCTCATGGCTAATTGGGAATATTACAAAGAATCTCGATCATGAATAATAGAAGTGGCCAACCGAAACTAAAACCATACATTTTTGAAGAACATATTTGTATTTTGTTCAGTTGTAACATGTTTCTTACATGGCATCAACACACACATTTTTCTAAAATGATCCACAACAACATATAGATAATCATGACCTTTTCTAGACATTGGTAGTCCCTCTAAAAGAACCATAGAAATATTTTCCCAAGGACGATAAGGAATAGGAAGTGGAGTGTACAAACCCAATTTCCTATTGCTAGGCTTGCTAGTAGCACACATGGAATATCCCTTTACATATCTTGAAATAATTTCATTCCTGTGAGGCCAATAACAATACCTATGAATTTGTGCAACTTTTTTTTCCTACACCAAAGTTACTATCAAATAGAGAAGTGTGGGATTCCCTTATTACATTGACTCTTTCACCCTGTGGAACACATAACTTTCCAAGATGATACAACAACTTGTTATGAAAATTATAATCTGACTCTTCAACATGATTACCTTGACTCAAAGTTGCATAAACATCTTTAAAATCATCATCTTGAGCATATTGTTCAATATAAATTTCATGCATGATTGATTTATGCTTAAAAATGATAGATGCATTAACAATAGGCCTTGATAACATATCATAAAATTTGTTGTATATACCTTTCTTGTACCTGATTACCAAATGAAATTGATGTAGGAATCCCATCCACCTAAAATGTCTAACTTGTTGTAGCTTGGTTTGTGATTGTAAATATTTCAAAGGTTGATGGTAAATATGAATAATTGTTTCTTTACCCATCAAATAGTGCTTCCATTTCTTCATGCTTTGTACCAAAGCATCAAACTCTTTAACATAAGTTCGACTGTTAATTACTGCATTGGTAACGGTTTTAGAATGATAACAAATAGGTTACCCTGCTTCATCAAACTTGCCCCCATAGCATAATCTCTTGCATTAGTTTGAATCTCAAATGGTTGCTTAAGATATAGAAGTGCTAGAAATGGTGTTGTACTTATTTTCTCTTTCATTGTGTCAAAGGATTTTTGTTGCTTGCCTCCCCACTGAAATACCTGTTTCACACTTGTCAAATCATGTAATGGTGTTGCAATAAGTGAGAAGTTAGCTATAGAATTTCTCCAATATTTGGATGCTCCTAAAAATCTCCTAACTTATGTTACATTGTTGGGTTTAGGCCAATTCAAAATAACTTTAAATTTTGAGGGATCAATCTTCAATTCACCCCCTCCTACAATATGACCCAAATAAACCAAAGAGGTTTTCCCAAATTCACACTTAGATATATTCAAATACAATTTCTCTTTTTTTAAGACATATAAAACTTGTCTCACATGCTTGAAATGCTCTTCATGAGTCTTACTGAAAATAAGAATATCATCTAAGCATACTATGACAAAACCATCCAGGAAAGGTCTCAACACACCATTCATAACTGTCATGAATGTTGCAGGTGCATTGCAAATCCTTAACGACATAACTAACCATTAAAAGAAACCTTTTTTTTCCGTGAAAGAAATTTTCCAAATATCATATTTAGTAATCCTTATCCGATGATAATCACTTCTCAAATATAACTTAGTGACTTAAAAAACATACTTTAAATTATATAGCAAATCATCAATGCGAGGAAGAGGGTAATGATTATTTACCATGATATTATTCAAATATCTACCTCATCTATTGCAGTGATGGAGAATTTGAGTTTACATTTTCTTGTCGCTTGCAATTTGGCATCTTCACATACCCAACCCAAAGGGTAAGGTTTGGTGTGATATGTAGTTTCTAGATTTTGTTTCTTGACAATTGCTTCATAAATAAGATTGACATGGGATCCACTATCAAACAATGCATCAAATTTGGTATGTTTTGTAATGAATCTGATATGAAAAAGATCACTTCTTTCTTTATCATTTCGAGACTCAAAAGGCTTACTAGAAGAACTAGTACTTGCGTTAGAAGATTTACATTTTATTCCCTTGGTTGTGATTTTGGTTTCATCACCTGAATCAAATCCTAGATCTTGTTGATTTGTAGCAGCAATCTTTTGTTTCCCCTTGTTATTGAACTTCTTTAGTCTCATTTCTGGATGTAATTTCCAAAAATTGTCCACATCATGGCCTTCTTTTGAGAAATGTTTACAATTAAGTTTATATCCCTCTTTCTTGACTGTAGCATTATTTTTTCCTTTGCCTTTAAACTTTCCCTTTCCTTTTTTCTCCAATTTTGGATGATTTTTTGCAAGCCTCTTAAGGAGAATTCTTGCCTCTTGATTCTAAATGAGTTTCTTGAACACATACTTCATCCAGATTGGTGGGATTAAACATAAGTATAGTATCTCTCAAATAACTATGTAATCCACCTATGTATTTAAGGAGAGTGTCTTGTGAAGACAAATCAACACCCAATATTAAAGCTCTTCTTATAAATTATTGTGTGTAACTTTGTACTCTGAGCTTTATCTTGTCTAAAATTTTTCCAATCCATAATTGATTTTTTAATATAAGCTAATGGATAAAATTTTCTTCTTAATTTAGATATAAAACCATTCCAAGAAGAGATAATTTTACCACTTTTCTTCAAATCTTCTTGAGTTCTAGCCTCCCACTAGATAAGGGTTGCACTTTCCAAATGAAGAGTAACAAGCTAGATATTTGTAACATCATCAACAATGTTTTGAATCGTGAAATAGACTTCAATTTGACGAACCCAATTGTTGGGTATATGTTATATTCTTTCCACGACCCACCCATGGTTTTGTGCATGGGTTTGCACATGGTTTTGGGGCTTGATGGTTTTCGGCCCCTGGTATTTTGTAGATCCGGTCAAGGGAACTACGGTTATGTTCTAATCCAGGGTTAATGGATTGGGGTTTATGTATGCTTCAGCATGTATATATATGTGTTGTAACACTAAAAGGAATGTCATGAAAAATCAAGCTGGTCGTCCCGATTTGGGATCCAGGGGTAAATCTCTATGTATATCTGTTTTATGTTTTATGCTCTCGCTATTGTTTATTTTCTGTTTTTAAGATTCGTTTGCAGATAATTTCTATATAGGGTTAAAACATACATTTGGTATCAGAGCTATTTCGGTTTCAAGGGGACGCCTTTGCTGCTGAGGGGTTTTTGCTCGGGCCTGTGGTAGACCCTGTTCAGTGGGAGATCTGCGGGATCGATTCTTGCGGTGAAAGAAGATGGCAAGCAGTGGAAAGATAGAGATTGAGAAATTTTAATGGTCAGAGTTTTGTGTTGTGGAAGCTCAAGATGGAGGATCTGCTGGTGGATAAATACTAGTGGATCGCGGTAGATCCAGGTACTAAACCAATGGCAATGTCAGATGAAGATTGGAAAAAGTTTGAGCAAAAGGCGAAAAACACAATACGGTTGTGTGTCTTCGATTTAGTATTGTTGAATGTATCTGGGGAAGCTACGGTGAAGAATTCGTGGGACAAACTTGGGACTTTGTACCAATCTAATTCTCTGGTGAATAATTTTTTCTTGCGGAAAAAGCTGTATAACCTGAGGATGGAGGGTGGAGACTCGGTGACAGAGCATCTGAATGCCTTCAATACTGTGGTAAGTCAGACGTCATCTGTTGATATTAAAATATCAGATGAAGATAAGTGCATCAGTTTGTTGTGTTCTCTACCAGACTCGTGGGACAGTATAGTTATTGCAATAGGTAGAAATACAACTACCATGAATTTTGATGACATTGTCTTAGCCTTGCTGTTGGAGGAAATGAGACGGAGAAATATGGAGGGTCAGAATGGAGATGCCTTATCTATAAGAGGAAGGTCCCCAAACAGAAGCAAGAATAAGGTTTCGAGTGGGAGATCTAAATCTCCTGGAAAGTTTGTAAAGGTGTGCTGGAAATGCGGAAAGGAAGGGCACTACAAAAAGGACTGTAGATCTAAGGCTCCTGAGAAAGGAAATGGATCTGATGATGCTCCTTCTGCAGAGGCAAAGACCACCTCGGATGAAGGTGGGGATGTGTATTTGGATTCTTCTTCAAATACACATGTATATCATGAGTCATGGTTGATTGAATGAGGTGCATCCTTTCACTTCACTCCCCATAGGGAGTGGTTCTGTGAGTATGAGAAATATGATGGCGGTGATGTCTTCTTAGGTGATGATAGGAAGGCCATAATCGTCGAACGTGGAAAAGTCAAGTTGAAGCTACAAGCTGGAAGGATTAGAACACTTCTTGGTGTTCTGCACATTCCTGCATTGGCTAGAAATCTGATTTCTGTAAGAAAGATGGATGATGCAGGTGTAAAAAAAGTGTTCGAGAAAGATACATGTAAGATGGTTCGGGGAGCATTGGTATTAATGCAGGGATTTTGGATTGGAACTCTGTAAAAGCTTCAGGGAAGCACTGTTATTGATGGGTGCAACAATTATGTGGTTCCTGAAAGTGGAGCGGAAAGCCTAGTGGTCTTTGGATAAAAGACCATGTTATGGCATCAAAGGCTCGGACATATTGGAGAGAAGGGCCTTCAGATACTGCATGGAAATGGTATGGTAGAAGGTATGCTAATAGCTCTCTGGATTTCGATTTCTGTGAAAATTGTGTACATGGGAAGCAGAATCAGGTGAGTTTTCCTTCTGGTGCTAAGAGGGCGAACAAGATATTAGAGCTTGTGCATAGTGATGTGTTTGGAACTGTGTCGGTTCCATCACTGGGTAAGTTTGTGTACCATGTTTCATTCATAGATGACTTCTCAAGGAATACATGGATATATTTCTTGAGGAAGAAATTTGAAGTCTTTGACAGATTTAAATAATTTAAGGCTCTGGTGGAAAACCAGACAGAGAAGAAGATAAAGGTGTTGAGGTCGGATAATGGTGGGGAGTTTTGCAAGAAGGAATTTGAAGAGTTCTGTAAGAAGTGTGATATATCACGATAGAAGACTACTCCATACACACCTTAGCAAAACAGATTTTCAGAAAGAATGAACAGAACGCTGATGGAAAAGGCAATAAGCATGCTCAGTGGTACCGGGTTAGGACAAGAATTCTGGGCAGAGGTAGTGGAGACTGCATGTTACTTGGTCAACATATCGCCTTTATCAACGTTGGAGGATAAGACTCCACATGAGGTATGGACTGGTAAGAAACCATCTCTTTCACATCTGAGGGTATTTGAATGTGATGCATATGTACATGTTCCAAATGAGAAAAGGACCAAGTTAGATAAAAAATATGAAAGGTGCATCTTTATTGGGTATAAGGATAGTTTAAAGGGTTACAAGCTTTGGAACCCGGAAACAAGGAAGGTTGTGTACAACTGAGATGTGGTGTTTAGAGAGGTGAAAGATGTTGTTAAACATAAATTCCTACCAAAGGAACCTGAGAAGATAGAGTTTGAGCTAAAGGAGGATGAATCATACTCTACAGAAGAAGACTCAGAAAAGGAAGAGCCCCAAACTCCAGTTGTGAGAAGATCAGTTCGGGAAAGAAGATAACTAGAAAGGTATGGTCCATCTGCTTTCTGTTAAAATTTTTATTTAACTATAATTGATGATGATCCCAGAACCGTCAGGGAGGCAGTAGATTTAGAGGATGGAAAACTCTGGAAGGAGGCCATGGTTGATGAAATGGCATCCTTGCATAAAAATGAGGCATGGGATTTGATGGAGTTGTCCGCTAGAAGGAGGCCCATTGAGAGAAAATGGGTGTTTAAGAAGAAGATGAATGTAGAAGGCAAGGTGGAGAAATAATAAGCTCGGTTGGTAGAAAAAGGTTATTCCCAGGTGCCGGGAATTGATTTTGGTGATATTTTTTCTCTTGTTGCCAAAGTTACTTCTATTAGATTACTTTTATCTATTGTTGTTGCATTTGATTTTGAGGTAGAACAGATGGATGTGAAGACAAAAATTTTTCATGAGGATCTGGAAGAGGAGATCTACATGAAACAACTTGAAGGCTTTATGGTGAAGGGGAAGAAAGAACTGGTATGCAGGTTAAATAAGTCTCTGTATGGGTTAAAACAATCACCAAGGATGTGGTATCAGAAATTTGATACCTATATACGGGGACTTGGCTTCACCATAAGCAAGTAGGATCACTATGTTTATTTTATATTAATTGGTGACCGTGTTATTTATTTGGTCTTGTATGTGGATGATATGTTGTTGATTGGAAATGACAAAGAAATTATCCAAGATTTGAAGACACAATTGTTCTCAAAATTCAACATAAATGATCTTGGTGCTGCAAACTATATTTTGGGCATGGAAATTAAGAGAGATTATGCAAAGAGGAAGCTCTGGTTAAACCAGAGGAAGTATGTCGAGACTATATTGTAGGGGTTCAATATGCAGGATAGTAAACCAGTAAATGTTCCAATTCCTGTAGGTGTAAAGTTGTCTGTTGAACAATGTCCCAAGGCACAAGAAGAAGAGGAGGATATGTCCCATGTTCCATATGCAAGTGCAGTGGGTAGCTTGATGTATGCAATGGTATGTACTAGACCAGACATTGCACATGCAGTGGGAGTATTGAGAAGGTTTATGTAAAACCCAGGGAAGGAGCATTCGACAACAGTGAAGTGGGTTTTCAGATATTTGTGTGGCACTAGTGATTATGGCTTGTGCTACCAAGGAAGACCAGGATTGGAAAGAGTGTTGGACATTCGTGGTTTGTTGATGCAGACTAGGCTGGAGATTTGGACCAAAGAAGATCTACAAGTGGGTATGTGTTTAGCCTATTTGGAGGTGCAATCAGTTGGATGAGTAAAAGGCAGTCTGTAGTGGCTCTTTCAACTATAGAGGGAGAATACATGGCAGCCACTCATGTAAGCAAGGAAGTAGTTTGGTTGCAGATATTGTGTTCAAGTATGGGGTTGGTGCAACAAGCTATAAGGATAGGCTGTGATAGCCAAAGTGAAATTTTCTTGGCTAAGAACCCTGCTTATCATTCAAAGACAAAGCACATTGATGTTCAATATCACTTTGTGAGAGAAATGGTTGAGGCTAAAAGGGTGTTGTTGGTAAAGGTGGACACTTTGAAGAATGTTGCAGATGCATTGACGAAGTCTGTGAGCACTCAGAAGTTCTCTTGCTATAGAGAAACAATGGGTGTTGTAGAGTTGGGCTAATGACTAAGCTCTCTTGTGGCCCCCTGTGGAAAGAACACAACAAGTGGGAGAATGTTGGGTATGTGTTATATTCTTTCCACGACTAGTCACGTGCGGACCCTATTTTTCGGTGGGAGGACCTGCCCATGGTTTTGTGCATGGGTTTGCACATGGTTTTGGGGCATGATTGTTTTCGACCCCTGGTATTTTTTAGATCTGGTCAAGGGAACTACGACTATGTTCTAATCTAGGGTTAATGGATTGGGGTTTATGTATGCTTCGGCATGTATATATATGTGTTGTAACACTAAAAGGAATATAATGAAAAATCAAGCTGGTCGTCCCGATTTGGGATCCAGGGGAAAATCTTTGTGTATATATGTTTTATATTTTATGCTCTTGCTATTGTTTATTTTCTGTTTTTAAGATTCATTTGCAGATAATTTCTGTACAGGGTTAAAACCTACACCAATGATCCAACTTTTTAGTATTTACTTCCCCATTGTACATATGCAATTCAAACTTGACATCAAGCTTAATCAAAGGAGACTTAGCATATCCTTTTGGAGATCTAGGAGGAGTATGTTTAAGCGTTGAAGGAAGTGAAGAAGGAGATGAGGATGGAGGTGAAGATGGAGGTGAAGGAGGAGGTGGAGGAAATAGAGGCTTACTCCCATCACCACCATCACCTTTTAGATGATTTTAACTCTCTCCTTGAAACCTTGTTGTCCTCTCATTGTAAAATACTTTCACCATCTCAGACATATCATAGAAATTCTTTCTGAAATCTCTCTCATCCTCAAAAATCAGATCATGTCCCTCTTCATGTGCCATGGCTACTAGAGTTATTGGAGTTTCTGACCTCCTTGAACCAATTTGAGGGTTTGTTTCTTCAAGCACTCCTTCTCCTCTTCTTAACTTATACCCTGTAATCATTCAAGAAAACACTTGAAAAAACTATTAAACCTTCAAAACAACCATGCTCTTATACCAAACTGATTTGAAATTAAAAATTGAAGGTTTCTTGAAAAAAATTGCAAGCTAGTTTTTGTATTGTAGGAAATGGGTTGAAATTGCACAAGCACATAAAATTAGTAATTTTATTTAAGTTTTTTAGATTTAACTAGAGAAAAATAGACAACATGAAACATCACAAAAAAACAATTTGATGAAGGAGTTTACCCCTCCTGGGCTATATCTTTAGGTCCAGCTTATAATGTTGGTCCTTTAAATTATGTGCTAAAAATGTAAATTACATAATCATATAATGCTAAAATCACAAAAATAATGTTTCCATTGTGTCCATAACACCCAAAAACCCCTACGTAGGTTCTTCTTGGGCTCAAAAAAGTTGAAAAATGGCCAATTTAGGCCTCCTTATTCATTTCCCTGCTATTTGTCCTACAAAATGACCAAAGTGAAAAAATGGCAATGAATTCCCTTTTGGTGAAATCATAAAGTGACAACTTGGTGTGGGAGAAGTGGAAATTTCGACGAAAATTATGCAATTTGTCGAATGGTTAGATGCGCCAATAGTGTCGCACACTGATTCTTTAGCCCACCTAGTTGGTAAAATGGTCTTCTATGTGGCCAGGGGCATGGGTCAAAGGCCACACGCCCACCAGATCTAATCTCTTGGTCATGTGATAGGCCATGTGGCCGTGGGCTGGGGCGACATGCCAACCCTCCTCTGTGACCCCTACCTTCGGTTTCGTTTCATTGAATGGGACCTAAGGCCAGGGATTCCCACCCCTCACCTTCCATTTTTCCCACGATTACACCACATTCCATACAACCTGGGGCTAGGCCCACATGCCTCGCCCTTTCCTGCGAACAACAAAACCACATTAATTCAAATGAAACTTTTCCATTATAAATTAACAAGCAGCACCGTTGGTGTAATGGTTCAACGGTTGGTTGTTTAATGCAAGGTCATGGGTTAGATTCTGGCGGCGTCGATTGGTAACCATAATTTTTTTTTCGCACAAATCTAAGGGATATTTGGTGCCCTCCCATTGGGCCACATAGTGCCTCCTAATTGGTCCAACCAATCAAAATCCACCAACCTTACTTGTACAATATTTCCACATGTCAGCACGGGATTGGTCCATTTGAAATATGTACTACTGATCTGGATTGAAAAATTATGTTTTTTTTCATCAATCTCGATGCATTTGGAATTGAAAAAGTGGAGGAATCATCCCATGGGACTGTTTTGACTGGCGAGACCTAGTTTGGAAAAATGGGGTCTAAAACCTTCTAAGAGCGTTTTGAGAATCAAACAACGTTTTTTGGGGGTAAAAATTTGCCACTTTAGCATGCACCAATTCATGTTGTTATACACACAAAGATATTTCCACTAGCACAAAAATCGCGTCAATTGGAGCCAATATGAAAGAGTTATGCCACTCAGAAGTTGACCTTCATGTTTTCACACCTATAGTTCAAGAGGATGTCTCATTAGCCCCAATTATTCATGGAAAAGGGGCTAGCCACATGTTTGTGATATAAAATACTCTAGAAGAGTCTATATTGTAACTCTAATTAAGAGTTGATGTAGTCAAAATTTAACACTAGTAGGCTATCGGGTTGTGTTATAACCGGGCCACTAGGAGGAAGAGGCATTCCATTCTTTCGAGAGAATTTTGTTCCATAGCTAAGCAAAGATAGGCAAGAGAGATAAGAGGTAGAGCACATAAAGAGGATATGTTCACTGTAGCAGCCCACATGCCACATGCATTACTTCTTTGTACATGCAGCCATATTTCCAGACAGAGAATGAGAGCGAAGTTGCCTCACCTTCTAATTGGGTTTTATCCCAAAAGGGTTTCCCAGAGTGAATATCTTGTGTCTTATGTGTGTGTGTGAGATTTTTTTTCCATTCTCTACTTTTCTACATAATTTCCATTTGCATGCATGCACTAATTACAGTTAAATCTACAAATATATAATTTTAATAAAACTGTAATAATGTAAAATTTTAGTATTTTAATATATTATTATCAGATGTATTGTGATTGAATGTCCAGTGGAATATCCGTGACATTATATGGATAATTTGGTATTAGAGCCAGTTTTATTTGGGTATTTTATGGAGATTGCAGGGATATATATCAGTGGGGCCGAAAATCGTAAAACCCTATTCATGGGCGACAAATCTATAAGCAAACCTCATAATCCTGCAGAGATGAGGTTTACATAGCTAGAAAATTAAGTCGCAAATATCAACTAGAATTTAAGCCTCCTGATGGGGACCTTGAATAGAAAGCTGGGGATATTTGGAGAAGATGGGGGTTCGAATGTAGAGGATAAATCAGAATGGGGATCAGAAGATTGAGGAGAAAGAAATAACTAGTCGAAGAAAGATGCTGAATAAGATCAACCTAGTTTGATTTTCGTGAACCAATCACAATTCCTATTTAAACTGGAAGAAAAAGTTGATATCAAGCCATACCATGGAGATATCAACGTTTTGAAGCTAAACCATTGGTTGCAAAAAATGGTAGTCTATTTTAGAGTCCATTAGATTGAATAAGGAAAAAATATCTCATTCGTGTGGCTGAAATTAGAGGGCCATACTATGACTTGGTTGGAGAGCCACATGGAAACCCTGAGGTTGTAGGGAGAACCTCCAGTAACTAAGTGGTAAGATTTAAAAACCCTTGTTAAGTCATAGTTTTAACCCATTAGGTATGTGGAGGACCAGTGGATCCAGTGGCATTACTTCAGGAAAAATCTGGGCCAAAGCATGTAGGAGTACACCACGAAACTTAGAAATATGGTTATAATATTTGGTATCTCTCTAAAGAGCCCATATGTACTCCTCAAGTATTTTGGGGGTCTACATCACCATTTGCATGAGAAAATGATGTTTTTCAAGCCCAAATTGGTGGATGAGGCTTGTGTGTAGGTACGGTACTTAGAGAACATAGGCCTAAAGAGAGTGAAATCAAGTGGATCGAAGCAGAAGGAGCAAAAAGATGCTTCTAACGAGGGGGAGAAGAAAAAAAAAGGGGAAAAGATAAAAAAAAATGGTAGCCATGGGGCACCAATGTAAATATCTTAGAAACCATTACAACCACTACAACATTGATGGCCATATAGAGGAGAAGTGTTGGAAGTTTCATCCAGAGCTTAATTTAAAGAACAAGAAGAAGAATCCCATTGCCATTGATTCGAGCAACCAAGTTGAAAGAAACTTAGATGTGGATGAGAATATCATAAGTACGTTAGTGCAGAAGGAGGTGAATCTGAGTAGCCTTCATCAACGAGAAGAGAAGGAAATGACCAAAATCTTCCATATAAAGATACATGTCAAGAAGAAAAATATTGATGCGTTGTTTGACTCGGGATCGCATGTGAATCTCATTACAGAAGAGTTGTTCAAGAAGTTGGTGTTGAAATTTCACGATCATCTAAACCCATATCCATTGGGATGGGTAAATAAGGATCCAGAGTTGAAGATAATAAAACAATGTAAAATTAGATTTTCTACCAATGTTGATTTTATTGATGAAGTATATCTAGATGTGGTTCCCCTTGATGTATGTGGAGTCGTATTTGAGAGTCCATACATGTACATGCATGATGTAATATTCATGAGGAGAACTAACCAATATTGGCTTGTCAACGTTGGGAAATCATTCATCATCAACATGCACACAGGCAAGCCAAAAATTTCTTTCATAAGTTCCAACCAAGCCAAGAAATTTATCAGTTCCAACAAGAAGTATGTTTTATTGTTTTTAAGAGAAATTCAATCTATAGATGAATTAATAAGAGGAAAGGCATCCCTGGAGGGGTGTACTACGAAACAAAAAATAAAAATTAAAAAAAATTGGAGGAGTTGTTACAGGGATACAAGGATGTGTTCCGAGAGCCTAAAGGGTTGTCACCTAAGAGAGAAGTGGATCATGAGATTGAACTATTTCCAGACTCCCCATTTCCAAATATTGGGTTGTATAGGTAGTATGTTATAGAAGCAAGTGAGGTGAAGAAACAATTGCAAAAATTGTTGGAACATGGTTTCATTCAACCGAGTACATCACCATGTGGGTCACCCATCAGTGTTGTGCCGAATAAGGATGGGAATTCACAGATGTGTACAGATTACAGGGCATTGAATAAAATCACACTCAAGAAAAGATACCCCCTTCCTAGGATAGATGATTTGTTGGATCGGTTGCAACAAGAAAAATAATTCACCAAGCTGGAATTGAAGTCTAGATATCACTAGGTTCAAGTCAAAGAAGAAGATACATGAAAGACTGCCTTCAAAACCATGCAAGGTTTGTATGAGTGGTTAGTCATGCCGTTTGGCCTATGTAATACACCAACTACATTTATGATATTAATGAATGATATATTGTACCCTTTTATAGATTCATTTGTTATTTTCTATTTGGATGATATATTGGTATATAGTGCTACCTGGGAGGAGCATATTTCACATTTGACACAGGTGCTGGAAACATTGAAGAAGAACCATCTGCTATAAAATCTCACAAAGTGTGATTTTCCGCAGCAATATTTGGTGTAGCTGGGGTATGTGATTAGTGGAAGAGAGATGAATATATATATCCTTCCAATATGGAAACCATCATGAAATGGCCTGTGACTACTAATGTTTCTAAGGTCGGGAGTTTCATTGGGGAAACACAGTAACTGAGGAAATTCATAGCCTAGTTTTCAGTAGTAGTAGCACCACTCCACGTCATAACAGTAAGTGGAAAGAGTTTTTAGTGGTGAAAAGGTCAGCAAAAGGATTTCAAGGAGCTAAAGAAGAATATTAGTAAGCACCAGTTCTGGCATTACCAAACTTGCAACAACCATTCGAAGTGGATACAGATGTGAGTGGGTATGATATGGGAGTTATCTTGATGCAGGGAGGAAGGAATGTCTACTACCATTCTGAAGTATTTCATGGGTAAGTCCTTAACTACCCTACCTACAACAAGGAGCTATATGCCATGGTGAAATATGTGAAGAAGTGCAAGCACTATCTGATGGGAAAGGAGACAATAATCCACACAGATCACTAGTCGTTACAATACTTACATGCCAAAAGTAAGCTACAAAAAACTAGACATTACAAGTGGATGGGGTTATTAAAAAACTTTCATTTGGTGATCGAGTATAATAAGGTAACCACAAACAAGTTGGTTGACATGATTTCAACACCACACACATTGAAGATTACAACTTTGGGGACGCTTATGCACATGGAGCCATTCACCCATGATGCATATAGAGAGGCATATTCATAGGATGAGGACTTCAAGGAGGTGTATCAGCAGTTGAAACTTCAGATTCATGAGCACGATGGTGATAGCACCATTGAATACCATCTCCAGGACGGGTTATTCTACATGATGGATAAGTTATGTGTTCCTAAAGGTGAGTAATTGTAACTGATTAGAGAGGCTCACACCTCCAAGGTTATAGGGAAGTTTGGTGTAGGAAATACCATGGCTAACTTGTAGAGGTATGTGTATTGGCCCAAGATGCAAGAGTAGGTAGCTAGGTTCATAAGAGGATGCATGCCTTGTTGTACCACCAATCTTAGATATAAGAAACAAGGTCTATATCATCCCTTACCTCTACCTACTCGTCCTTGGGAAATCATTTCCATGGAATTTGTGGGAGGCTTACTGATAACTAGGAAGGGACATGAATACCTGTTCATGGTAGTTAATAGGTTCAAAAAGATGTGTATTATGGTGCCATGTAAAAAGACCATATGCATGCAAGAAGTATAAAACTTGTTCTTTGGACAAGTCTGGGTGCACTTTGGGATACCAAGGAGCATCATTTCAGACAGGGATACAAGATTTCTCAATGCATTCTAGGCTACATTTTGGGAGAAAATGGACACAAAGTTGAAGAGATCTACAAAATTCCATCCATAGACAGATGGGCAGACATAAGTAGTCAATGTGACTTTGGTTCAAATTTAGAGGGGATACAACCAGAAGCATTTTAAGACCTAGGATGAAAATCTGGTATATATACAACATTGTTAGAACATATCACTCCACACTTCTATAGGAAAATCCCCACTTGAGACTTGTTTTGGATATTTTCCACCTTCACCTTTGGATATTACATATGGGAAACAAGGAGGAGTGAGGGAAGATCTTACATGAGATGCTTTGAGGATTGAAAAAATTATAGAGAAGATCATGCATATCCATGTACAGGTACAATAAGCACTATAGAAGTAACAGTAGAAGTATAAGGCCAGACATGATCAACATAAAATAGAGAAAAAATTCAAAGTGGGAGATAGAGTATGGCTACAGTTGAATAAGGAGAGCCTATTGCAGGGGATTGGTAATAAAATCAAGGCTCTAAGGTATGATCTCTTTGAGATACTAGAAAAGGTGGGTGATAATGGCTATCGGCTCAATTTACCACCATATATGTATATTTTCTCAATTGTGAAAGTAGATAATTTGAAACTCTATGAGCCTTCCATGCTAGATCAGGAAGAGAAATAGGTCCTACCTTCTATTAGTGTCTGTCAGTTCCGTCAGTCACCAGTGATAAAATTGTACTCTTTCAATTTTTTGATAAGGTCCTAGGTCAAATTTTTATAGTTTCAAAAGGTTTTCAGATAAATATTTGATCATTGGTTAGTATGTCTAGGTATGTTACTGCTCCCAACATCCCATGGTCAAAATTGTCATCTTGGTTATGCCATCAGTCATTGTGATGAGTCATAAATAATGTGTCTTGATCACCATTGAAGTCATCATCTCATGGTCATTCATACTGCAAGGTTCAAAGGTCAAAATCATCAGTTTATAAATCC
This sequence comes from Pinus albicaulis, assembly GCA_034641835.2. NCBI lineage: Eukaryota > Viridiplantae > Streptophyta > Pinopsida > Pinales > Pinaceae > Pinus > Pinus albicaulis. The sequence continues at coordinate 1,129,934,633 of CM076577.1, read as the reverse complement.
ATTAAGTGTCATTATTAGGTCAAGTCATCAAAAAGGTCATAAAAATAATCATGACATCACCTAGGTCATCATTGTGGGAGTAGTAATTAGGGAAAGTATTCAAAAATTACTCCCAAAGTTAATTTTATTCTTTATAAAGATGTAACTGTGCATACTAAAGTATGAAGTTGCAGTTCACTAGCAATCCATATCACTTTGTGAAAATACAAGGTGGGGACACATCACCACCTAAGAGAAAATTGACCCCCCAACCTATAAGAAGACCAAAGGGGAAAATAATTTACTAATTCCACCCTCATAAGACGTCACTCCATTAGCAAGAAGCATTTTGACCCTCTAAAAAAACAATTTATTGCCAAAAAGTGCCAAATTTCCTCCCTCGTTGTGCTTTTCTCAGTTGCGTTGCGCTTTTCTCCAAAGTGCTGCATTTTTCTCAAGGGTGAAAAATATTCCTTCTCTAAGGGTTTGTTCATCAACCAAATGTTCTAGCTCATTAAAAACAAGTAATTTGGATTCATTTGTCCCTTATCTACCTTTCTTTTGCTTCAATTCATTCTTGAAAGCTCAGAAAATCACCCTCTCCTAGGGTTTGCTGCACTTTTGGTCTCATAGCATTTTTTATTCATTTTCTATGAAAAAATCTAAAATTAAGGCTCAAAAACCCTCCCTCACCTTCCATACACCTTTCTTGAGACTTCCCCTCACCCATTTCTGTCATTTCCTTCATTTCCATACAAACCCTAGCCTACACTACACTTTCCTAGGCTAGGAAGGTGTTTTTCATTTCTATACCCATTCCCTTCACTCATTTCCCAAATTTTCACCTCCATATACTCCTTAACATCTATCCTTATCCCACAAAATTTTCCCAAGAATTTAGACACTCTCAAACCCCTTCATCTCCCCCATTCATAAAACTATCCCAAATCCCCTGTTTTCCAAAAACTAAACCCTAATTCCCCTTCCTAGTGAGGTAGGGTTTCATAATGGATCCAAAGACCACAAACATTGATAAGAGGAAGCATAAAGGAGGTCAGATTATTAGATATGAACCCACCAAATTCCAAGAAATCATGGCTTCACCTTTCCTCAAGAAATATTTCTAAGATGTGGGCTACCTTGTTTTCTGTGAGAAGATCCAAGAACTAGGTTTCAATGACAAGTTGACAAGCATATTTGCCACTAGTTTGAGGAGGTATAAGGAAAACATAGAAGGGTTTGATTTAAATATTTCATAAGAGGCCATTTCCATATCCACTGGGATCCCTAACCATGGAGAGATCTGGTTCAAAAGGACATATCTAGATATTGAAAATTATAAAAAAAAATTGAAGCCTCCTTACAAAGCTACTTCAAAGGAATATTTTTCCTTTTAGAAACTTTCTTGATAAGTATGCCCCTATGATGAAGATGATCATGAAATACTTCACATGTGAGGGTAGGTTTTCAAGGATATATCAGTACCATGTTATATTATTGATGCATTTCACAGGTATTAAACCTCTTATCCTACCTCACTATCGCTACAGAAGCTTGGTCATTATGGCAGAAAAAGTACATAGCAAAGGGCAAGATCATCAAGCAAGCTTGTTCCATCATGGCTTGGTGAAAATCATTTTTTTCCACCAACTTACAAGAATCAACTTGTTTTGGGAGGAATTCATGTAGTCACCCTCTCTTTTTCCTACTCCAATTCAATCTAGCAGTCAACCTACACCTTTGACATCATCAAAACCTAAAAAAGTTGGTTCCACAAGCAAACCAGTAACAAGGAAACCTAGTGCAGAGGTGACCAAAACCTACAACAGACGAAAAATTTTGATGTTTTCTCATGGCAGTGTGGAAAGGGCTCCACCGAAATCAGTTGAAAAAGAGACATCAACATATCAACATGAGGCACCATTGCAAGAGGAAGAATAGGTACACTTTGACACTGACATGGCAGACCTAGAAATGCATGAGGAGGAAAAGTCACCTGAGAAAATTATCAAGGAGAAGGAAGTTGAAATCAGAGAGCTAAAAGACAAAATTTCAAAGGCCAACTTCATGATAGTATTTCTTCAGCAGGAGAATAGGTAGCTTCAAGTAAAACAACTTTTTCTTAGTAAACCGAAGCCAGATTTGGAGGAGAAGGATGCTAAAGGTAAGTATGCAATTGATGTTGATAAGCTTGAGGATAAGGAGGTGCAAAACAACCCAAGGAGGCCAAGAACAAGAGGTCTCAAGAGGCAGGAAGAGCAAGAGAGTGAACCATCTTCTTCACTAGGTCAATAGGATTTTGATGAGTTGATTGCAGCAGAAATTGAACAAGACAAGGAATTTGGCATGACAAGGTAAATGGTCACTTAGAAAGGCTTCTCAAGAGGGAAAACATGGCCACCAACCTATAGAGGAACATGGCAAGGAAATACTGTACAATGAATAGGGTTTCTCATATTATGGTCAAAACTTGAAAAGGAAATTGAGGAAAACCCTAATTAAGCAAAGGAAGAAGGATACGCTTGATCTGTTGGTTGAGGCCTCTCTCATTTCCAGGGAAAATTTTAAGGATGGAAATTTATCTTAAAGTTTAGAAATCTTGGCGAATCTTACTAGTCCCTAACATGAAAACTATAAAAATTTTAGTGATCTGTTTGTAAAAATATTCAAATTTCTAAATATTTTATATAGTCCCTATAAAAAATTGGCGATTTTTAAGGTAAAATAATTTTATGAGATAAAATTTGGGCGATTTTTTTTTAGGAAAAATGGAAATTGGTGAATCTTTTTTTTGTAAAAACCATAGAAAATTAGCCCACCTACGAATATTAGCCCCTAAAATTTCCCCTGCTCATTTCCTAGAACATAATTTTCCAACATAAAGGGGCAAGTCTGGACCATTTTTGAATAAAATTTTGAAAATTTTGAATTTTTGTGACTTTTGGCTATAACAGGAAATTTAGTCAGCCAAAAGCGCAGCACCTTGGCGCTGCGCTTTTCCACGAGGGCTCAAAATCACAAAAAATATATATGCCTAGATAGATTGTGACTTGAACATATCATCCATCTAGTTTGTGTGCCTTTTCAGGCTTCTGGTTGGAATAAAAATGACAAAAACATGCCAAAAAACCACTTTCTGCCATTGTTTTCACCCTGGCGCTGCGCTTTTAGAGCAACCTTGGGATAATCCAATTTGATCAGCCTTTAAGTGGTCGTTTTTCTTGCTTAAGCACTCTATGGACAAATAGACATCCAAATCTTTCCAATGATACCTTCATATCAGAATTTGGAGCACTAGAAGTCACTCAAAACTTCCCTCCAAGTTGGTGTTGCGCTTTTCCCATATGGTGCTGCACTTTTCTCAGAATTTGGCGCGCTTTTCCCTAGTGGTCAAAATTTCGAGTTTTATTAGTCAAACTCAAATCTTGATGATGTAATTTGTCTTTTTTATTTATTTTATATGATGTAAATTAATGTAATTGTGCTAGTAAGGTCAAATTGAGGTATATTCATGCTCATAAATGCTTGTAAAGTCAAAGTGAATTAGTTGGTCTAAATAGAGGGTTTGTTTTTAACTTCCCTAGATTTAGGTTTGGTTAGAGATTATCATGTAAACAGTTCTTATCATGAGGGATTCGACCCCTGAGAGGGGGAAAGGATGTTTTTGGTTTATATCTAGCGAAATCAACGTCAGAGAAAAGGTTGGACATCAGAGAGTTGAAGGCTTAGAGCTTTGTGTATAGTTTATTTTTGCGGAAATACAAGGCCAGTTGCAACTATTATATAGGGATTCATCTGGTATTATTTTGTGACAATTTTTTCCTTCTATAAATTACTTTTATGAACGTTTAGATATCCTTCTTTCCATATCTCTGCTTTCAGTGATCTTCCTATAAGTTGTTAAACATAATTCTCAATTTTATGCTTTGTTTTGTTAGGAGTTTCATGTTTATGTGTTATTCATCTTCTGATAAATGAACTCATGCTTGTCATGCTCATTTTGAACCTTTTATTTTCCAGCCTACACTACATTGACAACATCAAAGTGTCATAGAATATACCTTCCATGCCCCTTTGTATCCCTGCAACTAAAATATTTTAGATCTGACCTAGTTTCCTTGACCCCTCCTTCTGATCCAACTAAACCCTAAATTTCAAAACCCTAGAGCTCAATACCTAGCCTAACATATTTTTACCATATCTAGTCACCTTATTGGATGTGAGATTACAGAGAGAGCCCTCTCTAATTTGGTAGGGCTAGCTACCAAATCCTAAGTGGTTCAAGGTTACCTCCTTCGGTTTCCATTCTCAACCTTGGGACACTATGGAGGATAACACCTTCTATGGATGATTTGGCATCGGATGCTCATGCAAAGTTGAAAGAATATATTTTTTTGTAGAATAGGTCCAGAACTACATGACAAAGGTGGGAGGACCTTTGGCAGGTGGGGTTGAAGGGACAAATTCCAGGAAAAGATAAATGGTACACCAGAGAGAAGTTGGAGGAAAAATTTCCTCACCTCGTTCTGTAGAAGCTTTTGGGGACAAAAATCCTCCCAAAATGGGGAGTTGTGATCTATATTAGATCATTGTATTTTTTTCCCCTATGTCAATGCATTTGGAGTGGAAAAAGTGGAGGAATCATCCCACAAGGCCGTTTTTACCGGCGGGACTCAATTTGAAAAAACGAGGTCTGAAACCTTTTGGGAGAATTTTAAGGCATAAAACAACGTTATTGGGGATAAAAATTTGGTGCTTTAGCGTGCATAATTTACTTTTTTTCTACACACAGAGATATTACCAACATCGCAAGAAGCATGTCAATCAGAGTCTATATGCAAAATTTATGCCACTTAGAAGTTGACCTTCCTGTTTTCACACCTATAGTTCGAGAGGATGTCGCTTCATCCCCCATTGTTCATGGAAAAGGGGCTAGCCACGTGTTTGTGATATAAAAGACTTTAGAAGAGTCTATATTTTAACTCTAGTTAAGTGTTTATGTATTCAAAATTAACCACTAGTAGGCTATCACGCTAACCTAGCAACTAGGAGGAAGAGACATTCCATTCTTTTGAGAGCATTTTGTTCCATAGTGGAGAAAAGATAAGTATGAGAGATATGAGGTAGAGAACATAGAGAGAATTTGTGCACTGTAGTATCCCATGGGCCATAGGCATTACTTCTTTGTACATGCAACCATATTTCCAGAAAGAGAAAGAGAGAAAAGTGACCTCACCTTGCAGCTGGTTTTTCTCCCCAAAGGGTTTCCTAGAGAGAATATCTTGTGTCTTATGTGTGTGCGTGAACTTGTTTTGTCGTTACCTATTTTTCTACATAATTTACACTCGCATGCATGCACTAGTTACAATTAAATCTACAAATCTATAATTTTAATAAAACTATAATAGTTTCCAATTTCAGTATTTTAATATATTATTATGATATCTGTTGTGACAAACTATCCAGTGGAATATCCATGAAAGTTTATGGATCAACTACCGAGTCATCCTGCTAACATTAGGGGCACGTCACCGTACGACCTGCCCACTCAGTAGCCCAGTCAACCATGCAAGTTGACTTTTTAGTTGTTTGCCAAAAACTTCACCACTCAATAACTTTCACATACGATGTCAGATTGAGGCGTTTCAAGCGTCATTGGAATCAGAACAACGAGATCTACGATTTGGCACTAGTTTTGGAATATTTTGAGCACTTCTATTTATGAGTGTATTTTTGATCCCCTGGATCATCTAGCATCTTGTTTTGATAAAGAATGTCTTTCATTTCATTCGAAAAGGTGTCTATTTTCCCGAGATAGAACACTTTTCATGAAATCCAGAGGTATATATTCCAAATTTCCCTTTTTGTTTTTTTTAACAAGGTTAATATTTAAGTTTTTGTGTATCTTCCCAATTTGCTACTCTTTCTAGTATTTGTACACACATCGCCTTGTGTTATGTGCAATAACAACAAATCGTAACATAGTGGAAAATGTTTTCTTGACTGTGTATGTTTTATTTCGTGAACTTTGTGCGATATCGACAAATAAAAAATAGTGAGAAAACTTGCATTTCCCAGATAAGCTAACCAAAATCTAAACCTATCATTGTTGAGTTTTGTATTTGTTTTAGTTAATGTTTGTTTTTGAATGAGCACCTTTCTTTTATAATCGCGCACTTCGAAGCAAAACTCTAATAAAAACAACATTCTCCTTCACTATTGTTGATGAATTCTAAGTTCACACACAACCCTTGAATCCAAGGTTGGCTAGGTTAGGGACATGGGAATGTAGCTCAGTTTAAATCCAGATCGATATGATATAAATTTGAAGTACCTAAAGTAATAATAAAAAGAAAAGGAAAAATATAACACAACTTACAAATTTTACAATGTATAAGACATGGAACAAGAGTATTTCATTAAAGAGGAGTAATCAAATAGTTGATATCTAAATGAAGACTCTTAAACATATAATTAATAATGATAAAATGCAAGTAAAATATTATTTCTTCCGTTTAAGGTCATACACCATAATTAAAAAAGAACTCTAATGTGCAATATGCATATTTTAGTTAACAAGAAAAATAAAAAGATAAAAATGATAATCAAGACACAAGATGGTAGAAACAATGAAATATTATTCATTGATATCATAAAAAAATAATGTTCAGTTAAGTTATCTGTAGACTTGGAAGATTAAACTTGTGCACAAGGAAACTCCTTCAGAAGATGACCTCGCTTTCAAGACCTTCTGTTCAGATGCTAACAAACAGAACAACTAAATAAAACAAGTCTCGTTGCAACAAGATCAAAGGGACATGTTCAGAGACTGGTATACCACCGCACAAAGAGTCAGCATCAGTATTGTGACAAAAGAAGTAAGTTTCAATCTTCAGTAATTGAAATTAATTATACCCCTGACTGCAGGAAGTATTATGAACCTCCATCAAAGCTACTACTTAAAAAACTCTATAAAACAATATTTGTGAATGACAATTACCTAAACACAGAAAATTTTAAAACCCAAATGAAGCATAATACTAAAATCATACCAACTTGTGATGTAGTCCAAAGTTGAAAACAATTGTATAGTTTTTTATTTAACTAAAATAATTAGCTTAGTTAATTAAAGGTAAGACAAAAATGGTGGGCTCCTTCAAAGTAGGAAATGACTCAAAAAGGGGAAGACCCACATCCATAATATATTAACCTCAAATCCTTAATATATCAAATGCATGATAACATATCACTTCAAAGTGTGCATGCATCACATAATACTTCAACCATAGTAGCAATATTTGCATATCAAAATAAAATGAGGTCTTCATTATAATAATGATGTCTGAAAGGTCCAATGCTTTTCTCAAGTAAAAAAATGTGCATAAGCTTGATCAAAATAAATAATCCCAATGTATTATGACTTTACTCACCACCAAAATACTTTTTTCAAAGTAATGTCGAATGTAACTCATTAAATATCCCTGTCAAAGATCCATAACATAACAAAACTTATATGTGAAGGGGGCTAAATTATTCTGAGTCCGTAAGAAATCCTTCCATCGAGAAACAAGGTTTCTCTGCTTCACTTTGTTGTTTATTTCCAACATCCTTATAGGTTGAAACAATCAGATTAGGCACAGGTTATGGATCGATGTTGTGAACAACATAATCTTCAAAGAAAGTTCTAGTGGAAGAATTGGATAGAGGGTGAAACCCAATAGGAGCAGTGAGTGGGATAGAAGCAATATTGTGAGCATGATGTGTTTGAATGGCAGCAACAAGAGATGAGATATTTTCTGTATATGGATTGGAACTAGCTTGACCTTCTAGAAGGTGATGAGAAAGCATGGATATCTGACCGAGGATTTGAAATAAGAAAAGGAACCCTGAGGGGAGTTCCCCAAGCATCTTTGACTTGTTCGGACAAATATCCAATGGGGTTCAATGCATCATTATTATTCACTAGTGCATTATCATGATGAAGCTCGGGTATCTCTTGAATCCTAGGATGTGGTCTCAAGGATGGAGGTGAGCTATTCTGATAAAAAGTAGGAATACAAGACACATTAGGGGACCACAAATTCAGATGTTTAGTAGTGGCCAATTGGTGGAATTCATCAGAATATGCATTGAAGTGAACATAGAATCAAATATATATATTTTTTTCCCAAGTCCCACCATCTTGGAGGTTTATTTCTTCTACCCCTGCCTCTACCCCGTCCTCGAGAATTTGAAATCATATCTGAAAATGGAAATATTAAAAAAAAAACTGAATTAATTCATTGAAAACACAAAATAAGAAACCAACAATAACAATTTCACTTTTAAACTACTACAATTCAACTGTGTCGGTCAAAGATAAGTTACTCCTCATATGCTCAGAAGAAAATTGGACAAAATAAAATTTGGATGAAATAAGTTTGCAGGAAAAGAGGAATTTAAACCCCCAAAAAAATCATGATATATAGAATTTATTAATAAAGTAGTGCAATTTGCATGCCCACAAAATCTCTCTATTTTTCCTCCTCCTTTAGTTCTCTTTTGCTTCAAAATTTTTTGAATCGAATTTGTAGAATAGGATTCTTATTTTTTTTCTATTTTTTATTATTATTTTTCTCTCTTCAAAAAAAATATACGCATAATGTGATATATAAGAGAGATTTCTCCTTTTCATTAGGTTTGTAAACCAGGTTAGGGTTTAGGGGCGTTTAATGACTGGGCAAGGGAGAAAGGTTCTCATAAGATCGAAACAAGAATAAAGGAACATAGCGAAATAATTCACTTGTAAGGTTTACATTTACAACCATAATAATACAAGATGGTTTTCATATAGAATGTATTGACGTTAGCAGATATGTTCTTTGCTTGAATAAGTTGAGAGATAGAGCCATCAGAAATTTTTTGATATATTACGGGAAGAGAGGCCGAGAGATGAAGGTGAGAAAACAAACTCCTTTTATGTAGATATATACGAGGGTAATTTCACGTTTCCTGGAAACTACCCTGTAATATTCATTTGCTTTAAATATTTTGAAATGATCCCAAAACCCTTGCATGGAATAAAGCTTTTACGACACCATATTTAACAAAAAATTTCGTTACAACTAAAATTACAAGAAGGCTCTTAACCCTTTTCATCATTTTTGACCAAATGGGCAACAGACGCCTTGTCTTGGCCCTTCACAAAAATTAATGTGACCATGGAAACTTGAAATAGCCAATGCCAAGGCCACGAGAGTACCGTAATGGATAAATCATAGTGAAAAAAACGAATCAATGACTAAACACAAATAAATTGCATAATTAACCATAGGGTTACCTGGATTGTGCCTGAACAACTGTGTTTCAATAATCTTGGTTTCTAGCTGACCTTTCTTAAGGTCATGGAATAAATGGATGGGAATGCATACGTGTTCGAAATATCAACTCACAATTACACTGTAAACAAATAGCTCGTTTAACGTTTCCACCCAATACTCCTAGAAAATTCAATAATATTCCAATACCAAACTCCTTGTTGAAACTGTTTGTCAAATCACAAATGGAGCATGGATAGGTCCCACATTTATATCGAAATAAACATTATAACATGATTCCCATCCAAACCATATGACATATGTGTTGTTCATATATATATATATATCTTTTTTTAATTAATGTTCCAACAACATATTGACTCAATGTAACAATATAACAATTATCAAATAGGAATGACCCATTTTCCATAGCATCTAATCTCTTTGATCACATATATTAATTGTATGTGGAAGTTTGCCAAAAATATGTCATACCCCCTTTTTTTTACTGTCACTCCTTTAATTGTGTGGTGCAAAAAATAGTGTCATGGTATGTTGACAATATATCATATTTGAAGTACATATGATTATAATGTTCCAACCACATATTGACTCAATTTAACAATATAACAATTATCAAATAGGAATGACCTATTTGTCATAGCATTAAATCTCTTTGATTATATATATTAATTGTATGTGGAAGTTTGCCAACAATATGTCATAAACCCGCAACCCCCGCCCTCCCCCCTTTTTTAAATGTCACTCCTTTAATTGTGTGGTGCAAAAAACAGTGTCATGGTATGTAGAAGGGCTCATCCATAAAACACTTAAAATCCATATGCCTTCTGAAAATGAAATATGCTAGCCACTATTTTCACTTAAGGTACAATAATGCGATGAATCAAATATCATATTGTAATGGAGTTAACATTTTTAATGTCAAGATGTATGCATTTCAAGGCATATGTTCTTTTTAAAATGTTGGATGCAAAGTGTACTTCAAAAGAAAAACTTAGTGGTCCTCTCATTTTGGTTATGAAAATAAAACATGTTGGTAAGACAAGGTTACTAGTGGTCAATTGAGATGTGATCGAGCACAACAAAGGCAAGGAATTTTGCATTGTATTACAAAATTGGAAGTTCAAAGATAGATATCAACAATTACTATTGTTGTATCTTTGTGTCGAGAGATTCTCTATAGCCCAGTAGTGGAGAGATGTTGTCACATAACGTTACATTTGAAAATAGTATAATAATAATTTAAATTAACAAATAAAAAATAATAAGCTGGAAGTAGGGCGAGCTCTCGACCAGGGGATGTTGGTGGAATCCTGGTACACCGAGGGTGGTCACAACATTGTGGCTCCTCCAGTGTCTTCTTAGTTTGTTGTTTGTGCATTCATCTCTGTCCACTAAGGACGAATTATTCTCTTGGCCGTGTCATTGGCTCCTTAGTCCATGGTTCGGCTTCAGTTTGGTTTCGAGGGGGGGCTGCTTCAGGTTAGCTTCATCGGTATTGGAAGGGGCAGTACCATGATGTCTGCCTCTTGTTGTCCTTCTAGCTTGGTGGTTCGTGCAAATCTCACCGGGAGGGGTGAAACTCGATCGGGCTTGATTTGGGGTGGTGCGGAGGGTCTTTGGAAGCTAAAGCGAAGCGCTTACAGTCCTGGGTTAGTAGGGTCTGGTAATTGGTACTATGATTTCTTGTTCACTACTCATCTTTGTGCAATTTGATATTTTTTTTCAAGAGGGTGGTTATACTACAGGACCCTGGAAGGTTCTGCTCTGGTCGGTGTGGGTTTGTTTGTCTGTCATTGGTCGATTCCCCTTGCCTCTCATCAATGTCGCACAAGAGGGTTCGTTCGCGCCATGGGGGATTTGTTCCTCTTCAAGAAGTGAATCATCAACATAATGAGGGAAACCACTCATCTTATGATGATGCCATCAACTGAGACACGAAGGAGGATGCGGCCATTTCTCTTTACCACTCTCTGGGACAAGTTTTAGCTCCAGCCACCCTGGATACTATCACAGACCAGCTGCACAATGTCCAACTGAATATAGATATTATGAGGAACCAACGCTACGAGGACCGGAACGAACTGGTGGCTTACATCAATGATGTTCAACATGTCTAGAATGAGATCCTGAACAATTTGAAAAGCCTTCGGCGACAACACCGACGCACCAACAATCACCTTCACACTTTGGAGGTGAGGGCAGAACACATTGTCTTCCACATGCATGAACATGCAACTCTCTTTGTTTCCCCTCCTGTATTTCCTCCAATCCGCCTCCTTGAGAGGTTGTTTCTTGTTGTAGATGTGGTCCAATTTTGGAAAATGTATGGTATGGCGAGTAGGCCAAGCGAAAATAATTTCAGCATTGGGTTTCACTGTTTTCCTCCAGGCCCTATGCTCTTTAAATTTGTTTGGCATGAGAAGAAAGGGTCTTCGGAGATGAATTTTGTACTTAGTTTCCTTTCTATAATATAATGCAAGCTTGTTGACCGAAAAAAAAAAAAAAACAAATAAAAAATAGTACTAACAAAAGAAATTAATGTGTGCCATAACCATAATTAAAATACTTCAATTTGCACCTTAATTTTACATAACTTTATATATAGATATAAAGTAACCAAAATTAAAAATAGTTTACCTTGTATAAAGAAGAAATGTAATTTATTCACTAATTAATATGGAGATGAGTAAAAAAAATTAATTTTCTTTCATTTCATCACTACTTAATATGGAGATGGCAAGAAATAGTATTATCGACATTACATTATGTGTAATTCATTCTACGTTTAGTTTACATGTGATATTTGAAACGATAAGATATTAATAACAAAAAATTATTTTACTCTCAACCATAAGAAAATGTAATTCATTCTACATTCAGTTGACATGTGATACTTGAAACAATAAGATATTAATAACAAAAAATATTTTACTGTCAGCCATAAGTAAAATAGGGTCCGGGGACCAATAAAAAAGCAGAAATTATGGCATTATGGGGGGCTCTTTCTGTAGCAAACAATTTACAGTTGACAGGAATACATAGATATGGCGATTCCAATCTTGTTGTTGAATGTATTACAGGTCGCCAGCACTTGAATGTTCCGGGATTGCAGGGGTGGTATACTTGGACTCAGCGTTTATGGAACAGGATGGGAAAGCCCCCTATTGTCCATATCTACAGAGACAATAACACCAGAGTGGATGGGCTTTCCAAAAGAGGCCTCCGAGAATCTTTTGGTTTGATGCAGATGGAATAGTACAGAGATCGGGACCTCATATGGAAGACCACGGTTCCCATTCCATAATTGCTGACCTGTTCTTCAGAAATGTAGCGTGCCCGTAGACATTTTATACAAGCGAACTTGAACATTGTCAACAAGCGAGCCTCCTGAAGATATCTCGCAAGCGAGCCAGCTCCATTTCCCTCAAGAACATCGGTTATCAGATCTACAACAAGCAGGGTTGGCATCTACATGTATGCCTTTTGAAATTTTTGTTTTCTGCCCATCACCGATTGGCTAGACAGTACCGCTTTTGTTTCTCACACATGCGCTCAATACCCTTATCGCACCATATCAAGCAAGCCTGCACATAGGAACCTGACAGATGATCTATGCAGCCTATATCCTTTCTACTCTATGCCCACACTCTTAATGCTATCATGCTGAGTATATATGGGCAGCGAGCTCGAAGCTTACATGATATATAATCTCTCTTTTTGTGTTGTCTTTTTGATATGTACTACTGTATTATCTTCTGATGGATCAAGGTAGGTTGTTCTGATTCAATACATTGTTAATCATGTAAGGAGTGATTTCTTATTCCTCCGTAATGGGCGGCCTTTTTTGTGACTGTACCGGTTAGTTTCTTTCATGCAAGGAGTGATTTATTATTCCTCCGTAATAGGTGACCCTTCTTGGAGATTGCATGGGCTAATTTCTTACTTAGAAGTTGCTCTTTGATCTCTACATGATCAAGATTTCTGTTATTCCCAGCAATCTGAAGCTGTGAATGTAATGATGATACATGAACTGTTATAATACAGCGATTTTTTTTCTTCTGAAAAAAAAAAAAGTAAAATATTTCAATGTCCATATTAAATAACATAATTTTTATATCTACTTGATATAAAGAAAAAGAAAGTAATTTATGTTACATTTTTCTTATATTTTCACTTTCCATTAATAATTATTTTCTAATTCAATGCATGAGGGATAATTCTAATTCTTTCAATGTCTAATATGGAATTGATATGTAATATTTTTAGAAAATATTAATACGAAAATAATTAAATGTATGCATACATGAAAAACATATGAGGAGCATGCTTTAACATTTTAATGTGGAGAACGTGAATTATAAATAAAATATTTGAATGTAAACTAAATATATAGTATACTAGCCTAGATCCACTTTAACTTCGGATCTACCCAACTAGGAGAGGGATCAAATATATTTAGAAGAAAATATCTTTTAAAGTACAAGGAGACTTGGTAGATCCGGACTTAAATGGATCTAGGCTGGTTTATAGTAGTTCAATTGCTTAAAAGTTACTTTATTTAGTAAGAAGTCTTAAGTTCAACTTTTTAAATTAATTTTTGAAAAGTTTATGCAAACTTAAATTATTTCATAGTTTTTATTTTAAAGTGTATTTCACTTATATTATAAAGTTGAATCACTATAAAATAACTTTAATCCTTTTTGTATCAAACGTGTTTATCATGGATAGGTGAGAGGACTGATTAAAATTGTTGACATCAATTTCATATGTTTCCTAAACATCACTTCCTTCTTACATCATAATTAAATAATTTTTAATTTTTCAATTACTTTAAACTCTTCCAATCATTAATTAAATAGTTCATTTGTTTAATTAATTAATTTTTACATATATCCCCCAAGGTGGGTGCCCATCAATCGGTGTTCCCCCCCACCTTAATATGATGCCAACCGTATGAATTGGGCCTATGGCTCTCACTGTACTTGGAACCTTGCATCTCTATGGTCACTTCATCCATCATGGCACGAAGCGGACACAAGACCCAAATGTCATTTGAATATTGTAGACCACATAGGAAAGTGCAAGAGGATTCAAAAGGGGAATTCTATCAAATTGTCAAAGCTGGAAGAAAAAATTAACAATATAGACCACAAGCTGACCATTCTAGCTAAGATATTAGCCAACATCTCATTCTCCTCATATAAGGGTATCCAACCCGAACACATGAATAATTTTCCCAATAGTTATGATTTACTATTTTTTTGTTTGCATCACTAGTAGTTATTCTTGTATTATCATGTCGATGATGTCAAGGTCTGGCATATCCGACCTATTTTTGTAAGTTTCTATTTATAAGATTCTCTTGTTAGACGATGACTTAGCAACCTCACAACTCTAAGTAGATTTTTTTTATCTATATAATCCTCATTTGACGTAATACAAAATGCATAACTTCAAAAGAAAAAATCATTCTTCCACATAATAGTTAAATGATGTTTTAATACTTTTTCTCTTTTATCATTATTTAAATATTTATTATTATTTAATTAATTCTTAGTCTCTTTCCGGATGCGGATGATGAGGTGGTTTGATGGGACTTGGGTCCCTGCGCAGCTCCCGAAGGAGCTCGCATGGGACGCCCATATGGCTCCCTGTACCAGTCTTAATGTTGCCATTAATTCGCAACCTCGGGCCAGCGATCACCCTCTTAATTGTCCTGTGATGCCATACCATATGGCGGTTCTCCTGACCTTGGCTCTCATTATGGCTTGCGTGCATGACTGTAGCTATTGTGGGAGCTCTCCGACTCCCCTCCGTGGTGAATGCCCTCCTAGCTTCACAGATTCCAGTGTTAAAACTCCAACCGGTCGACGGTGCAGTCTCCTTGCTTGCCTGGAGACTCTCCCTGGGCATCATTTCTCTAACAGCCCCTTTTGCAAAGTTAATTCTCCTCCAGGTGTTTCTGCAACGCCTTTTGAAGGACCAGACATTCCTGTCAGTGCTCATTTGGCTTTCCTCTGTCATTTTCACTCTTCTCTTAGGACTCCTGTGCTCTCCGGCGATTCTTTCTTCTCGTGTCATCTCTGCCCTGCTCCCTTCTCCATGCCTCGTCTTCGACAGAGGATGCAGTGCCGAAGAGGAGTTAGCCGGGGTCACGCCTCTTTTAATCGCCCCGCGACCTCCTCTGTCTCTGGCTCTTCCTCTGCCAGTGAAGAGCCTGTCCAGCCGCGCAGGGGCAGAGTAAGAGGACGTGGGCGCATCCCTGACTCTGGTCATGCTGACCCTTCCATCCCTCCTTCGAATTCTTTTCCTTCTAGCAGTGCTCATACTGGGACTTTCATTCGGCAGACCTCCCAGCATGCTGATCTTCGTTTCGACTACACTTCTATTCAATCCATCATTACTGCTCTTATTACTGTCACCCTCCGCGAAGAGATCCCTTATCCTGATCCTGCCAGCCTAGCTTCTCCTTCGCCCCCTCGTGCCCCTTGCTTCATCGGACAAGAGAGCCTCCTGGCGTCTTCCACTCTCCCTCCTCAGTATGCGCTGCGCCAAGAAGCTGAGGACACCGACTTGAAGGTTGAGAGTCATGCTAGCATGGACGACAACAACAGAGAGTATGAATATGCTTGCAGGATCGTCGAGGAACCGATGTCTCCAACTCATGAAGGGTGACACGCTCAGTTTTCAAACTCTCTAGGTTTCTTTGTTTAAATCTTGTTGGAGTTTTTTGCTTTCTGGTTTCAAGGCTCAGCCGGAATGGCTGATGGATGTTTTCAGTTTCTATATCTATGTTACTTTGGTATGCATGAACTTAAGGCCGGTTTCCCTTTTACGGGCGGCCAAGACTTTGATGTCAACAGGATCGGTTTCCCATTCTGGGCGATCCAAACTCTCTATGACCAGCCTGTCTATCAAGCCCAGTGGTCTGGCTTTCACAGCAGACGCTGAGGCAGTTTTGTACTAGTATTTTTTACACTTAATAGATTTAGTCTTACTTAGAAAAAAAAATTAATTCTTAGTCTCTAATAATAAAAAATTAGTTAACTAAATCTTTTATAATTGAATAAATAAAATATTTATTTTTAATTCATTTCTTCTAGAAATTAATTAATTAATTTTTGTTATACTAATCTCTTATAATTAAATAATTAATTTAATTATTTAATCATTTAATGAAGAATTTTTTAATTGACTAAATACAATCTTTCATTTAATTAATTCAATTTCTAAATTAGTAATTAATTATAAATTATCATTATTGAATTAATTTTTGTTATTCTAGTCTTATAAAGTTATTTTAATTAGTTAATTAGTTAACTAAATCCTATATAATTAAATAAATACATTTTTTATTTTATTTATTATTTTTTAAATTTATTTCTTCTTAGAAAAAATTATTTATTTTTATTATCTTATTTCTCATTTACACAATCAGCTGATTTATAATTTTCTAGTCCACTTCCACCTCTTAAGTGCAATTCACTATGAATTTTTCCATTATAATTAAATATTTTTAATTCTTAATTACTTTAAATTCTTTTAAACATTAATTAAATAAATAGTTCTTATTATCTAATCAAGTCTTTCTTATACATAATAATTAAATAGCATTTTTAATAATTGAATTTAAACTTACGTGATCATGTTGTATTACTCAAGAATCCCCATTATAGTAAATAATAGATTTAATAAATAATGGAGACCCTTTAAAATTTTAGTTGGAATCCTTTTAGTGAATAAAATAGGACATTTTTTAATTTTTGTTGATTTTAACAAGAAATAAACCTATTAGGATTGAATGTTGAAGCAATGGCTCAAAAAGTAAATAATGTTCTTAAAAGGTTTTGTTCGCAATCATAATCATGACTTTTGTATGTCCTGCGCCTCCAAGAGAAAACCCCGATATGAATTCCCCGATTAAGCACGGGAAAGGTCAAAATGGCTTAAATAACGTACAAAATGCTTCCGCGCATTTAATATTCAAGGTCGGTCCCACTATTACGCCACGTCATGTATCGCATCGACGATTTCCAACTGACAATACTCCCATTTCTTGTGATGACCGACTTCCAAATATTTTCGATTTTCCAATAGGGCCTCCCTCGCGATATCGCAACACCCGTTATTGCATCGCTTCATCACAAATCCTTCATATCGAAACTTTCAAATGGGAACTCCTTGTAGAACCCCCAATATGAAATCCCCAATACAAGTATCCAATAAATTCTTCCCACCTTTATGTTATAACCATAATATAAATAAAAGCGCATATCTGGAAAAGTTGATACCATAGGTTTTAAGTTGTGCATCCAAATGAAACTTTCGATGTGAAACCTCCGATAGATGTTGACTTGGACAAAAGCCACGTGAAGCCATGTTCATCCATTAATGTCCAAGTGTAACGAATTCACACTCCTCGAAGTCACAAATGATTTGATTGCTACAATTTATTATTAAATGATTTTGTTTCATAAAGGAATAGATTGTTATCGTATGTATCATTTCCATAGCAATTTATCCAGATTCGTAAAGTTTGTTGCTCATCTCTGTAATTTATCCTCGCAGGCTAGTTCTGACGAACATAATTCAAGTGAAATTTCTAAAGTACTTAATGGAAAAAAGAAGCCTATGACGCAGAAGCAGCCACATCCTCCTTCTTCAGAAGTGACTAAAATTATTCCATTGTTCTCTGATACTACATGCACACCAGACACTAGAACCTCTTCTTGGGAGGATATCTATAAGCCTAGAGTGGTGGAGAGAAAGGCTACGAAATATGATTCTACATCCACTTCTGAAACTACCTAGAGCGACGTCGCTAACTCTCATCTACATAGGATAATTGAGAACCTAAATATTTTAGAGAGGAATTTTCTAGCCTCGAGGCAAACAGTAATTGTGTCATTCATGAGTGAAGACTTGAGGGAAATGTACCACCTGCCGAAACCACAGAAGATATATGAAAATAATTTTGTTCAAAATTTTCCGGCAGAAAATGAAGTCGAGTCAGAATTAATTAGACAGTATAGAAGAGACCCTAACAAGCACAAACATGAATACACGGGTATGTATTCCATTTCCTCCCTTGCTGGCCCATATTGTTACATTGCCGCTATGATGTGTAGATTGTATGGGTATCCTAATACCCAAAAATTCTCAGTTGAATAGGTACCTTTGATTGATGTTGCTTCAGATGCTTATATAATGGACTGGGCAACTATTCTATCCAGTAGTATAGCCACCAAATTATTTCTTACAAAATTACACACATTTTTTCTAGTAAAATTGTGCCCCCCTTTTTACTTGAGTGCTTACGTTATGGATGTTATTTGCTTCACTTATGATTTCCAATCCATGGGATGGAAATGGACCCTAGAAGACCCTAATCCTATTCATATATACCATGATAAAATTTGGGAGTCCAATTTCCAACCACATTTCTATAAAAAATTTCATGGGGTTATACTACCAATGTTCCAAGATGTTTTTGATGAAACCCCCCCAGACTTTCCAAAGAAGCCGATAATGATTTTACAACTATAGGTAAATGGTTTGGAGAAGAGTCTCCTACCTATGTTTGATTTTTCGGTAGTTTAGCCAGCCCACATGTTCTTGCACTATATGTCCCCAGTAAACTTCTAGCCTAAGAGATTACTTACTAGATTGTTGGGAATGGCCTAACCAAAGCCCTAAAAGATGCTAAGAAATACATATGGCCATATTTTCCTATTCAATTTGGATTTTATGCCCTGGAAAACTTCACGCATGCTATGCTTGAAATTGACCAAATCCAATGTTTGAATTTCCTGACTATCCCAAGTAGACAGTTTGATCCAAATGATATGACAAAGCATTTTAGTGCACAGGTCAAAATAAGGAAATTCATACATGAACCAGATGTATTTTATGATTTATTTGAATCGACATAGACTTATTCGAAGGTGGAAAGGTTAGAAATCACCTGATTGGCTCCAAAATAATTAAATAGGTTTATACATTACAAAAATAAAAGGATAGAGAACCTGCCTCTAGATTTGTTGAGGATTCGTCAACAAAATAATCAGAATGATAAGCCCTTGATGACTTCGTCAGAAGAAAGTGATACATCATAGGTAAAGGAAAAATATCCATCATCAACTGATAAGGCCGAATAATTACAACTGGGCAGTGAGCTAGATGAAATTTGGAATCAGTTTGATCAGGCCATTAAGAATACAGGATCCCAAGAGTTAAAAAATCCAGTTCACAAAGGAATTTCTCGAGGTCCCCTTAGATGCTATTGACAGGCCATCTATCACAAGATTTAAATTTTTTCTGTTTCGCGATGCCTCTCTCATGTTGGGTGTTCAATCATGACCAGTCCAACCTCCTCATCTTAGGTGGATCACGAGATGACAACCTTCAACTCCCTGGTATCTAATGGCCCCAAATTCCAAAAATACCCCTTTTCTGATTTTATCAAGAAGTTGGATGGTACTCTGAAAGTGGAGGTTTCCACCCCTCATGCAAGGTTACATGCCCTTCAAATGACATATTGGGGATTGGTGGGGAAATTTATAGGTTTGTGTCCATACCTTAGATATAGCCTTCTATGGGTGGAGAAAATATGGAAACCCTTGATCAAAGGGGAGGTCACCTCATCTTTCTATGGCAAGGGGTTTTTCACTTTCTTCTTTTAGAATAAATCAGATTGGGATTTGATCTATCAGAGTGGATCATATTTCAAGGGAGAACAAGGGATTTATTTAGATAATTGGATCCCAAAATTTAATCTTGATTGTGATGCCCCCTCCATTTTTCTTGTTTGGTTGAAGCTTCCCTTCCTTCCCTTGCATTTCTAGAATGATGCTACCTTTAGGAGGTTTGGAAACACTCTAGGGAGGTATGTTGATTGTGTGGAGCCTCAAGATGGTATTTTCTCATATGCCCGAATTTATGTGGAGGTAGATATGGATAAAGGATTACTAGCCACAATAAAAATTAACTTGGATAGTTTATATAACATTTAGGAGGTTGATTATGACCAACTTTCATTTAAATTCAAAATATTTAATGACTATGGCCACTTCACCAAAAATTGCCCCAAAAATATGAAATAATAGGAAAAGCAAGTAGAATCTAGAGATCAGTGGAAACAAGATAAACGAGAGAAGAGATCTCATAAAAAAAAAATCCCACAAATCATAAGCACACGCAAGCTCACCAAAAGGGACACGAGCCTAGTTCCCCCAAGAATAAATTTATCAAAAGCGGGGAAAGGATGAGTAAATCAACCAACTTTGGTGGCATTGGTAGCAGATACGAGACTCTAGTAAATGAAGAGGAAGAAGGGTAAATTCCCCAGCAAGGCCCTACTATCCTAGATATTCCTAGTAACCCATTGGTTCCTGAATTTCCTACAGTGTTGACGATCGATACAAAATCCAGTGAAGCACCATAAGTTAATGAAGAGTATTACTCAGAAGAAGAAGAATAATTCCTTTCGCCATGAGAAGACACTACAAGAGCCACATTCATAAGTTCAACCAATGAGAAATTAAAAGAAACAAATGTTAAAGAGAAATAATGTCGAACCTGGCGAACTGGTAGGAAGTTAAACAAAGAAATTAGAATAGAAAAAATAGATGAGAAATAACTTGGCCATCAATCCATCCTCAAAAACCTCCAAGTGGGAGACATGGGAAGCAAGGGAAGCAAAAGAGGCTCTAGTACCACCCCACCAAAATGGTCATCTCATCTAAAGTGTAAATAATGATAGTTCTCTCCTAGAACTGTAGGGAATTGGGGTCTAAAAAAACAAGGACATAAGTCAAATATCTTATAAAATCAATGAAGACCCTCAATTGATCTACTACAGGAGACACAATTGGAAGAACGTGAAATCTTATCACAACATCATCAGTTAAGGAATGATAGTGGCATTTCCTCAATTAGTGTGAGAGGTCCCTCTGGAGGTATTTTCACTCTATGGGATCCAAGTCAGATTCAACTATTAAACTCTCCAAAAGTTGTACACTAGCTCACTACCTCCTTCCTTGACCTTGCCTCAAATAAGGTATGTTTTGTCATTAATTTTTATATGTCAATTAATTTTAAGGAAAAGAAATAATGTTGGGCCTCGTTGCAAGGCCTTCAGGACTATGAGAATGGAGCCTTCAATTTATTTGGAGGGGATTTCAATACCACTATGCACAATTTAGAGAAGAAAGGGGGCTCTGGTTAGAGACCCATTCTAAGAGTAAGTGGAGGAATTATTAGTCACTCCAAAATAATGGACATTAAAAATTTTGTGCTTAGGTACATCTGGAACAATAAGAGAGCTAACCCAAGTCATATAGTTGCTAGGTTGGAATGCTTCCTCATCTCAGATGATTTCCTGAGTTGTAATCTCTCCCTTAGATCAATTATCCTTCTGTAGAATAGTTCTAACCATCGCCCTGTTTGAATAGACTCCCCCCCCCCATATTAATTATGGCCATATCCCATTCAGATTCAATACATTATGGATCCAACACCCATATTTTCATAAAGTGTTCACCCAATATTGGTTCACCTAGGTGGTGGGAAGTGTGATCCAGATTTTGGAAGGAAAAATTAAAAGGCTCAAAGCGTGTATTAAATCTTGGGAGAAATCATCTTTACCTGGTAGACAATAAGCTATTCAAGAGGTGTAAAATAAAATTTCCCTTCTCCAATATTCCATGGAAGATTAACCTATATCTTTAGAAATGTTGAACCAAGATAAATCTATATTTTCTAAATATCACTCCTTGCTGAAAGAAGAAGAAGGACATTGGATAATGAAATCTAGAAGTATGTGGATCTTGGCGGGAGATAGAAATACCAAGTTTTTCTGCAAGCAAGCTAAAAATAGATAAATGAAGAATACAATACAAGAAATCATGGTGAATAGTGCCAAAGTTGGAAAATTTCAACAAATCAAGGAGGAGTCTATGACATACTTCAACAATCTCTACACCCAAAGCGACCCTCCCCCCCCCTTCCCCACCTTCAGATGAAGCCAAAGGCTATAGGTTAGAACATATCCCACAATTGATAATTTATGGTATGAATCACCAACTACCTATCCTCCCTTCAAAATAATAAATTCATAGAATATTTTCTCCTTCCACTCGGACAAAGCCTTAGGCCCGGATGGGTTCTCTGCCCACTTTTATCAACATTTTTGGGAAATAATCAAGTGATATTTCAACAGAATTATTGGGTATTCCTTGAACCATTTATGCATTGGAGGTGGTGTTAATTTATCATACCTTTCCTTG
Organism: Pinus albicaulis; assembly: GCA_034641835.2. Taxonomy (NCBI): domain Eukaryota; kingdom Viridiplantae; phylum Streptophyta; class Pinopsida; order Pinales; family Pinaceae; genus Pinus; species Pinus albicaulis. The sequence goes on along the minus strand of CM076577.1, from coordinate 1,129,912,048 downwards.
GTCCCAAAAGAAAATAACCCATCCTCCTCCAATAGGTTCAGACCCATCTCCTTGTGTAATGTCTCCTACAAAGTAATTTAAAAAAATTTCATTGAAAGACTAAAAAATATTCTCCCTTCCATCATATCAAAGAATAAAGATGGTTTTTTATAGGGAGACATATTTGATAATATCATTCTTTTTCAAGGAGCCGTACTATCTAGTATATCAAGAGGGGACTAGTAGATGACCATCAAAATTGACATGGCTAACACCTTTGATAGAGTCATGCATAGCTTATTTTGTAAAGTTTTGGGTAGATTTGGATTTGATAACACATTTATCCATTGTGTTGCCACTTTTATCCAATGTTAATGTTCATGAGGTTTTACATAAATTCCATAGTCGTCATGACTTATCCACCCCATGTTACCCACAAGGTAACAACCAATCTATGGAATCTAACAAAACCATTCTAAAAATCCTCAAAAATATGATCAATGAAGTTGGTCATTATATTTGGAATATACAACTGAATATTTCCTTATTGGCTTATCGCACTAGTATCTACACTCCTATAGGTGCCACCCCATACTCTCTCATTTATGGAACTAAATTTATTTTTCCTATCGAAGTCAAGATCCCATCTCTATAGATATGATTGTAACACTTGGTTTATAATGAAGTATATAGAGGTTCCAGATTGTATGAATTAGAACTGCTCAACAAATGATGATTGAATGCACTGAGAAATTTACAATATTACCAAAATCACCTTCGTCCTAGCTATAATAAGAAGATCAAGAGTAAAAATTTCCAAGTTGGAGACCTAGTCCTTAAGGAAAATCAGAAGCATGCATCAAATGTAAATAACAAAAGTAAATTTGAACCTAACTGATTAAGACCTTTTTTCATAGCATGTCAACTTTTGACTCTTGAATGTGAGGCTTTAGCAGAGCCCATGAAAAAAAATCGTCTTAAGAAATTATTCACATAGATTTTAGGGTATCCCAACTCCAAAAAAAGAGTAAAGAGAAATAATTTTTTCTATGGTGAAAACCACTTCGGTGGCACCTTGCAGAAGTACCATGGTGAATTTTTTTTCTACATGTGCCATGTGTATTGGGCTTCATCCACCATCTATGTAACAAATCTGATTAAAAATCCATGTAATAAAGTTAATAAAGTAAAAAATAAGACCAAGGTCATGGGACACATATTCCAAGATGAATGTTGGTAAAAACATCCTAGTAGGTGTTTATTTGGTTTATTATGGATAAGGAAATTGACAAAGACATTGGAAAAAACTTTGAAAATCCAAAGATGCATTAATTGGCATTTTATTTATGAAAAATGGAAATTAGGAGAAAAGGAAGTTGAAAGGTCATAGGTTTCCTGTGAGGAGAAAATTGAAGGAAAATAGAGGCACCAATGATGAAAAGGCTTCTGAGGATCAGTTCACAACCTTTTGTCAATTTTAGCTTGGACATATCTCTCTCTTCTCTCTCTCACTCTCACACATACTCTTGCACACTTAGACCATTATTGGAGCACTCTAGTATTGGATAAAGGAAGGAAAAGGAAGGAAAATAAAGTAAATGCAAGAAAACATCAAGCAAGGAACCATTGGATCAAGTGACTACAATGAGATTACTTACATGCATCGAGTTGCATGCATGATTTCATTGCTAGTTTTGGCATGCATGGTATATGCATGTGTGTATTTGGTTCTCTTGTTGTCATTGTCATGGGTTTTGACAAGTGTAACAGTGGTTTTCAACCTTTCCTTTCCATTTCCAGATAGCCATGGTTTGATGGGATTCTTTCATTTGGTTGATTTGGATTGCCAGATGGTTTTGGAATTAGGTGAGGTGGTCTCAAGAAATTTCCCAAGGGCCTAGGAATCCCTTGACTGGTAATGGTGGGATACATGGTAAAGCCTAAGGTGGAGACGGGAAAATTCCACAAGGTATTGGTGAATAAATATGGAGGTGTCCATGTTTGTTTAGGGCCTAGTGATCCCTTGACCCGTTTTGGTAGGATTGCGGAAAATATTGGTAGTGTATGTTTCTTTGTTTGCGCCTAGGAATCCCTTGACCAATAATGGAAAGATACATGATAAATCCTAGTTGTATAGATGAGGGTTTTTGGCCTAGGAATCCCTTGACTGGTGATGGAAGCATGCACGGTAAAGCCTGAGGAAACCCTATTTTTTTGTTGTGAGTCCCAAATTTCATGCTTGGAATATGGCACGTGGGTGATTAACTGAAAGAAATATTTTGTTCAGCCCAATCTATGGTCAGGTGGTATGTGGAAGCCCCTAACTTGGTTGGATTTTTGTATGTTAATAAGCTCTTTCCCTCTTGCATTTCATGATTATTTATAATTATTATGATGTGGCTTTGATGGTTGTTATATCATTGTTATTATTATGGGTATATGTTGGTTATAAGTGCGGTTTTATGACAAAATTTAGTTATGCCTCTCATTATGTTTTTATTAGTGGATGAATGGTTAATGAATGTATGAATTAATGTATTATAATGCAACTATTGTGAGAGGGCATTAAAATTTCTTGATGATTCTTAGATAAGTACCAGATCTATATGTTTAAATGTGAATTCATGACTTGTAGACTTCATGTTCATTACGTGTTTGACGAAATGTATGTCATGGTTAGGCCTAGATAGGTCAAGTTCTTGTCTAAGTTTTGTATGGAAGGATTTTTATTTGTGTTATTCATTTTTTTGGAAAGTTTCATTAAGTTTTGGGAAGTGGTCTGGAGCCTGGCCCTGAAAAGGTGCTTCATATCTCGCAGTCGTAGACATGGAATTGGGTGGAAAAGACTGTAGTCTCTCCCTTGTAGTATTATGGATGTGACTAGAGGGTTACAATCAAATTTCTGTGGAGTTGTGCCAGTTTATGGGACTCTAGGACATTGAAAAAGAGGATTAGCTCAGGGTTTGCACACCTGGAATGGTGATTTAGCTCTTGGGGGTCCCGTAGCACCTAAGGGAAGTCAGTAAGGTTTTGGTTTGTCAATTCCACTTCTTGAAGGTTATCTAGGAGGCTGAGTCACGTCATAGTAACTCCTCATTACATGTTTACCCTAGTGGATCGATGAACTTGGGTAAGTGTGGTAGGAGGGTGTTATAGAGTGGTATCAAAGCATGGTTCAATACTTGGACTAGATGGGTGGAATGTGTTTGTCATTGCTGTATGTAGGATGTATATGTGCTTATGTATGCATGGTGGTTGTCCGATTGTTACATGTTACATTTGTGTTAACATGTATAAGTTGTTGATGTTCTTGTTGGGATGTGGTTGCCATGAATGCATGTCAGTCATATATGCATTTTTTATGCATGTCAGTGTATATTTGTTTTTGATGCATGCATTGTTATGGTCATGGTTGTCATGCATGAGGTCATGGTATGTAGTTGGTATTGTCATGCATGGTAATAGTATAATGACTACAATGATGTTTATAAATGGTTATGATTATGATTATGCATGTATCATGATAATCTAGTTTATCTTACAGATGAGATATCCTCCCCTGAACTATATTGAGGTATGTTGATTATGCTTATGTTTGGTTATTTGACATAGTATGTTTGTAGGAAGAGGATCAAAGATGACTAGAAAAATGGTGGATATTTCCTGAGACTCTCCCTATGAATTAGATGAGAAACATCATGATGAGCACTCCCCTCAAATAACAGACACATTGAGAATGTGTTGGTGTATTTGGTGAACAAGTGTACCAATCCACATTTTCTTAAGAGGAGTGGTCGCTGCCTCTTAAGATTATGGTCAGAGGCAGATAAAAAAAGAGTTAGCAGGTTAGTGAACATGCTATTAAACATTAAACACACTAAATAATGATATAGTATGCATATGTAGAGAGAAAACAAGACTAAACTAAACAAAAATGCGAAATCTCATATAAAGTCAAACAAAACAATAATACTAATGGTGGCATCAATGTCCCCTCTTATTGTTTTCTATTAGTGTTGTGGAGGTAAGTCCCCTTTGTGGACAGAGGCGATCCCACTAGCCCTAGAGTGGGTCTAGCAACAATCGAAACATGAAAAACTATTGATTCCTAGTTACAAAGGATAGAAACGTGATAGATCACTTACCGTGATTCCTTCGCTATTGTTGTCGAAGAAGAAATGGCGCTTCCATTCCTAGTCGGACAGGTCACGATCTGTGAGCTCGCTACGTCCAGATACCTGTACACATGCAAAGAAGAGAGACAACATGCAACGTAATATTTCACACTTTATAACTATCAATCAGTCAGAGAGGAACAAATGAAATTGCATTCTATAATGGACAAACGCAATCATGGAACCAATAGCAAAGTCATGTATATTAATATACAAGAGAAAAATTACAACCGATGCTCTGACGACGTGATCTTCCTTTGACAGGGTTCCAACGGGACGTGTCTCACAAAGCTTTTCAGGGATTTGACAAAAACTCTCTCTCTCACAAGGCTCTCCTTAGCTCTGCTCTTGATTGACACTCAGCTATAATTTCCTTCCCAAAATTTCAGCTAGCTAGCAAATGGAGAGGGCAGGCTTTTATAGAGGGAGAAGGAGAGGTTAGGCTCCCTATAATCATGGGGGAGAGTCCTATCTCTTAGGAAGGTTCCATGAGAGGTGGAAAACCACTTTCTAATCAAGGAGATCCATAGTTAAACAACCCAACCTCTTTTTGATGATTCGTTCTGAATTTTGTTAGAATCAAACTTTCGCCTTCTATTGTTAAAAAACATTCCTTAATAGGCTTGGCGCGGGCACAAAACAGGAACAGAGCGCTAGCTGGCACGCCCACTAGTGCGTATTTTCCCCATTGGCACGAGGGATGAACTGGCTACCAGCGCCCATGCCAAAACATGGGTTTTTATGGCTTTCCAGAGGAAATGTTCTTCAGGAGAATTCTTACCCTTATGCAGAAGGATACCATCAAGGTGTTTTTGGGACATTTTACTATTCACAGGTCACGGGAATAGTCCTCCAATGTACGAGACGAGGGATTGCAGGGATGGTGACAAAATGATGTGTAACAGATGCCCCCTAAAGCATAAGGTCCAAGAGAGAGGGAGGGGTGAAATGCTTTATGAGAACGTGTCCAACTGAAAACACTGCCGTCGAAAGACCTGCGAGTACAAATACAACTGATATCTCTGATACATGATATGTGGTATGGGCGCAGCCATCCATAATAAAGTGTACAAAAACTGGGATCTAAGGTATGGACGCAGCCATCCAGAAAATAAGGATCAACAAGTAGACTCAGGTATGGTCGCAGCCATCCAATCAAAAGAGTCATGTAATAAATCATAATAATCCACAAAGAACCCGTAGCCTGGATGTTAGTAGACAAAGTCCAGGGTCTTGCACTCCGTCTCGACCCGAACATAGTACAAGTTCGAGCATGGAATATGTGAGCTGAAGTCGAACATGCAAGAATGTTGTCTGATTACCAGCCAATAATGAAAGCTATTAATAGACACGAGAGGAACCACCAATAATGACGATGGCCCTCAAGGTACAAGAGGTACAATCCATAGAATGTGAACAGTGAGTTGACATTGAACATTCACAGAATCATCCGATCAAAGGAAAATAATGAATACCTTGCATCGAATGCAAACAACCTGTCATTGAGGCATGCCTGCTCCAAGGCACCTGAGGGGAGTCTAGACCAAATTCCCGGATAATGAGCTGAAGTCGACAGGAAGTGACCTTGACCGAAGGTGGGCCATAATGTTTCCCACATCATCGACATGAGACAAAGGAGAATAATGTTTGTGAATCAACACCAACAAAGAATCAAAGGGAGGTTGAAAACTGCAGAGGCGAACTTCTCTTGATCATATCGGCGGCACGACATTGGATTTGGCAGTATTTGACATCAAGGGATCTAAGGTCATGGTGATGTTGCAAAGAGTAGATGAGTGGTCAAAAAATATTACCCAAACCCATGAAGGAAAGCAGATAACGAGATGAGATGTCCCCAACCCGACACGAATGCAGACAAGTGCCATGTTCAAGACCGACATACTGCAGACATGACTATAATATTGGTTCCATTTTCCCCCACCATTTCTGGTGAGTACCCCAATTATTTTTGGAAACAATCTTGAAGTGTAAGTTTGTCCTTTGGACAAATCCAACCTAGTACATTTTACGAGCCCTAGGAAGGAGGAACTCGAGTAATGTCATTTCGAAGGAGTCCGATGCCATCAGTTTTTAACGAGTCTAACAAAGGAAGAACTCAACATCTTTTCATATTTAGAGAGTTTGAAAAGACAACGAAAAAGAAAACTCTAGTAGTCCCTTTTCGTAGGTAGTCCTTCAGAGCCGAAAAGGTAGAAAACTATGTATGAGAGAACCTCCTAGTCGTGATAGTCTAGGGTATTCCTTTTTCGTAAATAATCTATCCCAGCCCGAAAAAGGGGTAAACATATACTGGGTAGATGTCGTTTCGCAGCCAATTTAATGAGCTCAAAATGACAAGCGACTCGGCAATATTTTCAGTTTTAGAGAGTCAGAAAAGAGCTAAAAGGTGACTCCAATAGTGAGTTTTTTGTGTGTTTACTAAGTCCGAAAAAGTATAAAATACAACTCGTCTCTTCATCAAAACCACGTGAAAAACCAGTTGTTGCACAAAAAGGCACGTGTAAAACATATTCGACTAAAATAATGCGAAAATAAGTCGACAAACATGTTTAAAAACTCATTTAGGACTTGAAAAACCTATAAAAGACCAACAGTGGTAAAAAATATTTACTTTTCACTTTTTACCTCTTTGCAGAGCAACAGTGACCCTTTCGTGCTTCGATCTTCAGGAGACGAGTGCAGCCAATCCAGTGGATCAAATCGACTTCCATTCGGTTTAGATAAGAGCCGACCTCTTTGTCCATCTTTTTAGTTACATTTCACTGTATTTAATTATTTTTTGAGGTCCTTTAGGGGAGGATTTCAAATTTTTTGGGCTCTGCGGTTGGCGAGGGTTCTGGGCACAGACCCGTGCCAATCCGCTCTATTTTGCATAGAGGCCAAGCTAGCTGGCACGAATGTTAGCCAAACAGCCGCGCCAACAACGCAACACAAAATCCGACTAAAATTTCTCAAAAAACAACCAATGAAATGAAATTCTGAATACCCAAGGAGGTTTATAGCGTTCCTACGTTTAATTGATGCAGGTATCCAGCAAAAGATGGTCATTGAATGGAAAGAGAGAGAGCATAGTGAAGAGGATGAATTGGCAATGGAAAATTAGCATTGTATGAATGCTCTACGAAATTGCTGGTTGAAAAAATTCTTTCTAACGCCGTGTCTCTGAGCTCAACCTGAACTACTGCAGTATCTCATTAGCATTTAGGATGAGAATGAGGAAAAATTCAAACTTCGAGACCAATAACTTAGGCTCTAAGTATCAGACATATACTTCATCACTGGACTATCATGTAGGGGCCTAGTCCCTATTCTGACCAGTACCAGACCTTCGGGAGAAAATATGGACATGGTCATGAACAAGGTGTGCCCAGGGGCATGCAAAGGAATAGGGAGCGGGAAAGTATACATTCAGACCATCCCTCATCTAGCACTAAAATTAGTGCTACACACCATTACGTGGGCTACATGATCGCAGGCACTGCACGAGGCCACAAAGACATAGCTACTGCTTGCATCGGAGTGCATGAACCCAACTATCTTTGACTGGGCCACATCCGTGACCATGAACATTAAATGGAAACTCACAAAATGCAAGCAGACCAAAATGAAACAGTTTGGATATGGGTCTATTCTGGTGTCGTTCTTCTTGGAACGATTACCAATTTTCCAGCGCTGGGAGGTAGGACCAACTCCCACTGATCCCTATTATGGTTGCCAAATTGTTGTGAAGGTAAGTCCCCTCTGTGGACAGAGGCGATCCCACTAGCCCTAGAGTGGGTCTAGCAATAATCGAAACACACAAAACTATTGATTCCTAGTTACAAAGGATAGAAACGCGATAGATCACTTACTGTGATTCCTTCGCTACTGTCGTCGAAGAAGAAATGATGCTTTCGTTCCTAGCCAAACAGGTCACGATCTGTGAGCTCGTTGCATCCAGATACTTGTACACATGCAAAGAATAGAGACAACATGCAACGTAATATTTCACACTTTATAACTATCGATCAGTCAGAGAGGAATGAATGAAATTGCATTATATAATGGACAAACGCAATCATGGAACCAATAGCAGAGTCGTTTATATTAAGATACGAGAGAACGATTACAACTGATGCTCTGACATCGTGATCTTCCTTCGACAGGGTTCCAGCGGGACATGTCTCACAAAGCTCGTCAGGGATTTGACAAAACTCTCTCTCTCACAAGGCTCTCCTTAGCTCTGCTCTTGATTGACACTCAGCTATAATTTCCTTCCCAAAAGTTAAGCTAGTTGGAAAATGGAGAGGGCAGGCTTTTATAGAGGGAGAAGGAGAGGTTAGGCTCCCTATAATCATGGGGGAGATTCCTATCTCTTAGGAAGGTTCCATGAGAGGTGGAAAACCACTTCCTAATCAAGGAGATCCGGAGTCAAACAACCAAACCTCTTTTTGATGATTCGTTCTGAAGTTTGTTAGAATCAAAATTCTGCCTTATATTGTTAAAAACATTCCTTAATAGGCTTGGCATGGGCACAACACAGGAATAGAGCGCCAGCTGGCGCGCCCACTAGTGTGTATTTTCCCCATTGGCGCGAGGAATGAACTGGCTACCCGTGCCAATGCCAAAACATGGGTTTTTAGGGTTTTCCAGAGGAAATGTTCTTCAGTAGAATTCTTACCCTTATGCAGAAGGATACCATCAAGGTGTTTTCAAGACATTTTACTATTCACAGGTGACGGGAATAGTCCTCCAATGTACGAGATGAGGGATTGCAGGGATGGTGACAAAATGCTATGTAACAATTAGGAATGAAATATAGTACGTTTACACACTTGCCAAGGGTCCCTTAGAACTATGGAGTTCTAAGACCTGATGCAAGGACGTTTTTACCTTCTAGCTGCTTAGTGCAAGGTCTCTCTCTCTACTCCAAAGTATTAGAGTTGTTGGATCGCCAACAACCGAATCCCCTCTCTATTTCTGCTCCAAATTACACACTGTTGGATTGCCTCAAAGAAATTTTGGCCAGCATAACAATGTGCTCTCCTTTTGTTCATCTCTTGGTGGCCTTTTATAGATGAATTCAAACTCTCCCTCCCTATCTTGGTACATTGATGGATGTTGACCCAGGAGAGGGGGTTGATTCCATTGTGTGCCACTTGATTCCACTGTGTGTTCCCTTGAGGTCCCAAGGAGGCTTATGTGGTTATCCTTAGGTAGCCTCAAGTGTGGGATAATTTTTCTGGAGTGTGCCTTGTGGTTCCAAAAAGTGACTTCCGCCACTCTCAGGTCTGCGTGGCTTTTTGAGGGAAAGCCACGCAAAGGCATGCCTATTGAAGAAAAATGCGCGCGAAGGCGCATTCTTCCAGTGTCTTCAGTGCGTGATTTGATTTTTCCTCTGGACCTTAGATATTTTAAAAAAAAATTCAGATTCTCTAATGTGTCTCAGCCCTGTAAATCCTTTTTCCTGACATTTAATAATGTCACCTTTTCTTGTCCGATTTTCCAGTGATAATAGTTGTCCCCTAATGTGTGAGGTATAGGAGGAACTGTATATCCGAAATACATTATAGTTTATTTTGTGTATTGCGTGGAGATAGAGAGAGACTTGCATGTAGCAAAAAGTTGAAAATGCCTTACAATGGGGCGAAGAGCGACCATGTCCTGTGGGAACCCTGCAAGCAATGGTATGATACAATAAATACAATTTTATTATGAGGTTGACATTTCGTGTTGGTTTCCAAGTGTGAATGAATATTCAAATCCTTTCCCAGATTAATTATCAATCCGGGTACGTTTGGTTATTGCAAGGCTAACACGCACAGTATGTGAAGATGACAATAGCATAATTCTATATTAATCGTGTATTCGATAATTTAAAGAAAGAAACAATCATTGTAATAGCAAATAAAGAAATGGCAGAAATAAATTGTAAAGCTTACAATGCATTCATAGCAATAAGAGTATCAGCAAATACCTCTACTATCACAGCAATTGCAAATTATACAAAACATGAAATCGAAATAACAACACACAGGAAATACACAGCACCTGATAAGGGCTGTGGAAAACTCACAACTTACAAATGGAACAAAAAAACACTGTGCATTCAATTAATCAAACATGCTCCTGTTACAAATCTGCCTCTTCTTGCTTAACCCTCTATGCCTTCTCTTATGCATTCTATCATCCCCTTCTCTCTGATTTGTGCCCTTTTAAATATAGAAACAATAAAGGGGAAATAAAATGATTACAAAATATCAATAAGCAAGATGAGATCTGAAAGATCTTTCCATCATGATTCAGTTTGCACAAGTCGAATCTGGCAATTACAATTGGGGCAATTTTGGAAAACGGCCACAACAGAAAATATACAAATTTGTCCTTTGAAGAACCCTACGTTTCTCTCAATCCAGACCGAATTTTGGAAAACTTCTCATTAGGAAAACTAATTTGGTCAGTTCTTCACAAAACCCATGTTTCGGATTTTCAATATTCTTCTTCGTTTGCTTGAAACGTTCAACGCAAAACTGTCTCTTGTTATTCCAATGAATTTCTGAGTTGGAATATTTAATTAGCAACTGAAGATAAAATCTGCAATCTGTAAGAGATCTTGGAGGATAAAATATTGAGTTATGTTATAATGAATTCATTAATAAATCATCATTGGAAAAAACATGCATAATAATCATTTATTTATTAAAATAAAGGAGAACAGGTATTATTTATCCAAAATAGCATAAATAATTATGAAATGGAATTATATAATAAATTATGATAAATAATGTGATAAAAGAATATTAGAAATGGTTGAAATGGATGTTAAGAAGTGATAATAATAATACGAATTAGTGGCCCAACATGTCCCATGCTCGTGATGATTTGGCTAGCTAAACAAATCTATTTGACAAATACAGATTATGTATGTGTCACTAGTATGGTAGTGATCTGCTGATTTGGTTGATGACGACCATTGTTAACGCCCTCAGGGGAGTTTTTTCTTTGACAATAGGTGGAATGTGGTACCCAAATGCATAATATTGGTATCACATATATAAATGCTCATTATACGCATGGGTGTATGACTCGGACCTTCCCGTGTAATCATTGCTGAAAGAGATGTTTATAATGGCACGGGTTTTCGATGAATTTGAGAAAAGTGCAATGGTTGCAAAGTACGATACTATCTTGACATGAAAGCTTGTGTTGTAGCCAAATTTTAGGAGGATTGATGACATCTGTGGGAAATGATGATTCCCACAGTGCCACTCGAGGATGTCCCTATTGTGGTGAGGGGCAATCCACGGTACCACTTCATTTTTGGAAAATAGGGGTTGACGTCGACAAAAAGGATGCCTCAACCAAATGAGGTAGTCATTGATTCAAGGGATCAAGATCTTGGGTGTAATAGGTTTAACATAGGCATGATGGTGAGGAGTGACTGAAAACTGATGATGGGGATTCAGTGGCCCAAGGTATGAGTATAAAAAGTAGCTTGGCGGCAGTCATAACTATTTCTGATGGGGAAATCCTTGGAGTCAGTAGGACATCCATGGTGGGTATATGTTGGTTATGAATGTCATGGTGGCTTATGCATGAAAGGTGAGATACTCTGACCAAGGGTGACCAGGGACTACTACCATGGGAGAAAAATTGGATGGATGAGTGGGGGACGTTGTTCACCATTTGCGGTCTTTGTACACTTACCAAAAGAATGAAACAATTGGATTTGGATTGTACAAAACATAGAGACGGGTGTCCCAAAACATGAAAGTGCTCGCTCAATGATGATGTGAGGAGGGTGTTTTTGTTGAGGGTGGGGGCCCCATTGGCTGGTATCTTGTGTGGTGGTGATTAAGCAAATGGAAAATATTGCAGATGGGCTATGCAAATGGAGGTATGGTAGGCCAAATGTGAGGCACAGTGGGGCGCTTTCGATTTTATTGCAAAACCTGGTAGTCCGAGAAAGGGGTTTTATTTTGATATGGTAAAACTTGACTTGATGCATGGTGGGTGAATGGGCATGAAGTGCTTCCCAGACTTGAAGTGGTATGGCCATGGCGTCATGATTGTTTTGATATATGGTCTACTTTGAGTGAAGGGCGCCATGGAGGAGAGGCTCTACCTACCAAAAGGATGTTTATCATGTGCAAGGTGGGGAAATGATAAACATGGTCGGGTGCTCGGAACCTATGGTTAATTTCTTGTGGATAAATGATGTCAGGATATGCAGATTTTTTCTAGGACTCTATCATGCTGAGGGTAGAATGATACCCACTCTGGTACTTTTAGTTGATGGAGCGATAGATGATTTGCACAATACCTACAATAAAATACCCCAAGTGAAAACATCTTCTTCATTCAAATATTATTGAAAGACATGTGCTAAATGGAAAGAATATGAGAGAGGGCATACCTGCTGGCACTGAAATTTTTTTTTTTCACAGGTGTGAATGTGTGGCACCTCCTTTGGGCATTATGAGGTGTTGATTACTGTGTTACTTTCATTTCTGCAATTGGGCCTTCTGAGCTCTTGTTATGGTCCTTCAAACACTATGAAAAGGGCGACATATAGGCCAATATGGCTCATTTCAGTTCATTTGCAACATTTGAGTGTTTGAGGTTTTGAGAGGTCAAAAGTTTTTGCAGAGCTGTTCTTACTGTTCCAGTCAGCCCGAGTACCCAGGACTTGCAATTCTTGAGCCATGTAGGCCCCATGATGTCTTGCTTTTTAATTTTTTTAGTATGCCTGGGCCAGGGTCCGTACAAAATGGGTTTGTACATAACCCAGGTTAGTTTTTGCCTTGACTGTGCGGGCGATCAAGGCATAGGCGTGTAATTATCGTGCAAAACTGAGGGTTTTGCACAAAATTATTGTGCTTGTACTGGCTTTAAGCACGTTCTTTCCATGTCTGTGAGAGAAATAGGCGTGCAGAGAGCCAAAGAATTTTTGTTTTGGAAATTTTGTCAAATTTTTGGTGCTTTTAATGTCACTGATGTGTGCATGTTTGATGACATGATGTTGTGGAGGGAAAGGGACTGGCCTGACCTCCAGGTCGCTTTGGCAGGTGACGCCAATGCACGTCAGCAGTTGGTGCGTTGGGGTCTTCTCAAGTTCATGGAGAATGACCTCTTATGATCACATGATCGTCTTTTGTGTTACCTGATCCGATGATGGAACAGGTGACACAAGGTCATGGTGTTGCTAGGGTGTGACCTGAATATCCGTCCCGAGACGGATATCTATTTTGTGACCGGGTTCTCGCCTCAGGGTGAGGTGCTTCCTTATCCGCTTCCCCCTGGGAGAGTGGATCTTCAACGGTTCTCGGTGGGCCATTGCTGCTGGACGCCTCTCATAGAGGGGTGCATTTAGATAGCCTCGGTGACTGAACTAGCCGAGCGACGTGCTCTGATAGCTATTATGAGATTATCGGGGTCGTCTGTGCCCAATCGGATATCAGGCCCACAAATTGGTGTTTTGCGCCGGCTGAGGGTTGGTCACTTCTTTGATTTTTTCCGTCACTGCTATGATGGAATGTTGGCTCAACTCTCCAAGGTATGGGATGGATCAAAGTTGTTTACATATGTTGGTATTATGTGTAGCATTATGTATGAGTGAGTGGTGTTGCTGAGGCCTACAGTGGTTGTGCCTGTTGGGGGTCTGCAAGAGCCTTGCATGAGGAGGTGGGCCCCTGTGATGCCTTATGGTGGTGGAGGTCAGGTGGGGTGTTATTGAAACACCACCAGAGAGGCTTCATTTGAGGTCAATCCTTAGATGTTCCTGCCTTTCCCTTATGCAGGGATGGACTTCCGTGGAGACCCAGACATGGGTCTTCCTGCTGGGTATGCATGGGGGCCAACATGTATGTTTTCTTGTTCTATTATTCATTTACTTATGTATTTATGCTTTATAGGCGTATTATGATGACAATGACATAACTTTGTTACTCTTTCAGATGTTGGCGAGGTTGGGTGTCCCATGGCTCGGTTGGTGGGATATGATCTGATCTGGAGGCCTTGAGGTGTTCCATGCGTAGGCGGGGGACATGGAGGGGTTCCAGGAAGCCTCAGGCTAGAGCACCTGGCAAGGATGTTGGTCCCTTGAGGGAGGGTAATAGCTCGGCTGCTGCTGAGCGCATTGCTACGATCGCTCGTGCCGAGGCAGTGGAGGCTCGTGTCGTAGAGGTGACAAAGCAGATGGCGGCTCTGGAGGTCAGGGCTCGATTTTTGGAGGATGCATGGGGTTGAGTGGACTGCTTGACCTAGGGGATGCCTACTCGGGGTTTTTTGGATGACCTCGATGATGCATGGCTAGAGAATTTTATGGCCCAGGAGAGGGGCTGTCAGCCGACTTTGTGCCTGGTGATGATTTCTGTTTTGACAACAGCTCCAGTGTTGGTACCGGGAGCGGTAGTGGGTCCAGGTGCCCCACCTAGAGGGGCACCACCCTAGAGTATTTATTGTACACAGGGAAATCACCCGTTATGAGGATGCTTTCCTTATTTTTGTCGACTTGTATATGTGTATCTTTGGGCTGACTTACGGGTCAGAGACACAATATTTTTTGTACTCATACACATATTTTTTGGTATATATGAGAGAGATATTTTTTGCAGCTCTACATGGTGTGTCCCTTGTTGATATTTGTTTATGGATTATGAGTTGTGCTGATGGATATCTATATTTTTATGTTTTTTGTTTTATATGTCTGATTGTTTATCCAAATGAATTCTAGTTTAGGATATTGTTAGCTATGTGATCATATGTTTGTTTTTTATTTCTTGGTACATGTGTGAATGTAATGTGATCAAATTGATGGCTTAATATTTTTTCACACAAATATTTTATAAACATATGTGAATCCTGTACCTCAAACTCTTGGTTTAATTGTGACACCACTAACTGGGAATCGAGGTAGATATGTAAATGGCAGATGCCTCAATTTAGGGCATCACACATAAGTAATGATGACATCATATTCTACTTGATTGTTTGTCACTGAATCTGAAGTAATGGTTGGGTTGAGAATCCATTGTGACACTAGATCGTATTTTGTGACAAGTCTTTTGGTAAAAAAATTGAAGTGTTTGGTCTGTGTACTTTGACTCTAGGGTGAGCCCTCTTGGCCCTTATGGGTAGAATTTCTTGAGGTAAAGGCCATTGACGAGGTCGCTAGGGCATGTTTCTCCCAGCTCTGTCAAGATGTATGCCCCCTCGAGGAGACAATGTTTTATGATGTAGGGTCCTTTCCACAAAGTTTCGAACTTTCCTAGCCCTAGGGATTCTTTTGCGACATCGTAGCAGAGGACTAACTCTCCCTCAGTAAATGAATGAGGGTTGATGTGGCGATTGAACGATGCTTTTATCTATTTCTTGTGGGCCTCATTGTGTTTCATTGACTCCCATCGGCTTTCATCGATGAACTCTAGTTGTACTAAACATTGTTCTAGAGGCTGGGTGTCATCGAGGAGTTTGACGACGGCATGTAAATTGGGGATCTCGCGTTCTATGGGAATCATAGCTTCAACCCAATACACCAAGTGAAAGGGTGTGAACCCAGTGGATGTTTTCAAAGTTGTGCACTATGCCCACAGGGTAGAGAAAAGCATGTGGTACTAGTTTGTTTTGTGGTTATTCACCATTTGTTGTAACATAGTTTTGAGGACTTTGTTCACAACTTCTACCTGTCCATTGGATTGGGGGTAGTATGGTGATGAAAATTTATGTGTGAATCTAAGATGGTGGGATAGCTCATGGAAAAATTTGTTTTCGAAGTGTTTCCCATGGTCAGAGACTAAATCTTTGGGAATGCTGAACTGGGTAATGACATGGTTAAACAAAAATCGTGTAGCAGTTTCTGCAAGGTTGTCGTATGTGGTGGAACCAGATGCGATTGACATAGTGCATACATATTGGGTTTTCATTGTCCTTGGTACATCTACTCTCGTAGTTGCAGCTGACTCGACACCTATGACAGATGAGCAGAAAAATCAACTCATGGTTCCGATACATGATGATATGAATCGTATATGGTGTATCATGTCATCGACATTTGGTGAGGGAGGAATTTCCATCATGGGAACTTGCATGAGCGCAAGGCTAGATTCCTTGTTGGGCTGGACACTTCCCGAGAGTTGGAAGTTGTGCCTGGTACAGAGGTGCCTGAATGTTTCCATTAGTGGGCATGCCTCTAGTTTGTGGTTATGGCCAATGAAAATGGTGCATGGTACCACTATGCCAACTGAGTAGATTGTGTGGGAATCAACACTACTCTTCATCTCAGAAGTGGATGCTTGGAAGGGATCAGGCATAGAGGAGAGGGTCCTCTACTGCCATTTTCGAGTTTTTGGCTTGGGTGTGTCTAACTCTCTTGGGGAGTGTAGACTTAATGCTGCTCTTGCCGCTCTAAGCTTTGGGAGATGATCACATTTTATTGTATGATGAAAGTGTGAGAAAATATAGCAATAGCAGTGTGTGATTTTCTCTTGGTTAGAGAGATGTCTTTGCAAGAGGGAAGAGAATATGTGAAAACTGTTTGCGAGGTGCTTCAATTATTTGCATTGATTAACCTGGTGGCCAATTCTGTCACATATTCTGCATGTTATCCTAGTCTGAACCTAGATCATGCATGGTTGGCATGCCTTGCTAACTTTTCCAATATTCCGAAATGGGTATGGAGTAGACTGCATGTGGGCGATCTGCCTTCCATCGTGGTTATTAGGTTTTGGATTGATTAGATCCCAGTTTCATCTCTAAGATGTATCATGTCAATTAGAGGGCGTACTTTCAGGATTTAGGTACAATGTTGCTCATGGTGGTTGCCCTGACACATTAGGAAAAACATCCTACATGGGGGTTCCCGTCCTGTTCGTTTGATGACGTGACCGGGTACCAGCTATGTAGTGCTTCTAAGTTAGGGAAAGTGCCAACCACATGATTGCATGTGTTACATAACACACTTGTTGGTCTTCTCCATGGAGGGAAGTTGGGGTTGACTATGGGTTCCCCGACTGGCCGCTTTTCAACTGACAGGAAGAGGATGGATCTACTCGTCACTTTATTTTAAGTCATTGTGCTTTCCATGGATTCATTGTCAGAGTTTTCTTCTAGGGAGAGGCGAATTATGGCTGAGCGCAAAATAGCTAGTGCTAAGAGAAATCAAGGGATGTAATGGAACTATTCTAAAGTGTGGTTTCCAGCACATATCAGACATGTAAATTGTGATGCTCACAAACCAACATAGTATACGTGCTCTACTGGATACCACCTATGGATGAGTTCTAGGGTTGCGCACTTGTCTATGAAGTGGTCATGTTCGTCGCATAGTGCATAGCATATGATAGGAGGGGGGAAGATGAACGCGAGTATTTTAGGTGACTGTTGTTCCTCCTATAGGTTTAAAATGGTGCGAGGTTCATCTCCAGTTGACTGGATGGAAGGATCCTCTTGATAGGATTACTCGATGGCATGTAAGGCGTCCCTGTATTATGGAATTTCTGGGTAATTATGGGTATAATGCCCATAATGGTTGCAGATAGCGCATGCATGATTGGTACACAATGCCTTTCCTTGATTTTTGGTGGTTGGTTCCTTTTTACAAGAACTTGTTGCTGCGATATTTTCCGCAGAGCTAAGGACTTGTTTTAAATTGTCCAGCTCTAGGAAGATGTGGGTAGGGTGGCCTACTATGTCGCATATGGCGCAAGGTTGTAATTCCCATTGCATGGTGGGATTATCTACCTTCTTCCCTCTTTTACTAGTGTTCTTGGTCGTAACCATCAGTTTTGAGATGGGAACTGACTTCGCAGGGATGTTTGCGACAATCTCCTGAACAGGTGGGGCTTCCTCAGGACTGAGGGGGATTAACCCTGTAGAGGTGATGTGCATGGCTCCCGTCCTGATAGGTGGGACCAAGTACCAAAATGGGATTGCAAATTATATGTTTGGTAACACCACAGTGGCCAAGACTTCCTGGGACACAAAACTAGCTAGGGGATAGAGGAAAGTAGTTTGGGAGGTAGCGTAGGCAGCATACGCTAGAGAGGTTGTCATGGTCAAGGACTCAGTGTCGTTACTGCTCGTCTCTGTCTCTTGGTTGGATTTGGTGCTTGATGTGGAAATCATGCACATTGGATCCTTTGTGACATCAGATGATGATTATGGTAAAACAAGGGGATCTCCTAGGAATTACCCAAGGATGAATGCCGGTTTGAACTTGCTGGGGCCATATTCTTGGTACCGTGTAAATGTCTTGGCAGATGTGCATACATAGGCTATAATGCCATCAATATTCGTTAGGGTTCACTTGTCATGGTATGTCAATTGGTCAACCATAATGATGTGATCCTCATGGGGGAACATCATAGTTCAAAAGATGGAGGAGGATATGGCCGACATGGCCTACATATAACTTCGGCCAAGGAGTATATTGTAATCCAGTTGAGCATCCAAGACTTCTATTTCTATAAGAACTGTCTTTCTGGCTAAACAGACCGAGACATTTTGGTAGAGACCGACGGGAGCTGATGGGTGCCCGTCATATGCTCTAAGTGTGATGTCTCATGGCTTTAGCTTAGGAGACCCTAACTTTTTCCAAACATTTTTTGACATGATGCATGTGGATGCACCCTCGTTAATGATACATCGGTGAATGGTGATGTTCTGAACTAATACCTGTATGTGAAAGGCGACCATAAAAGGAAGCCTAGGGGTGGCTTTATCTAAATCGAAATCCATTAGGCGTGAATCGACAAGGTCGATGATGCCTGATGCGGAAAGTAAGGTTTTACTTTTCTTTGGGCATGATTGTAACACCTCCAAAGCTGACATGGCGGCGGGAGATTGGGATAAATTGTCCACAATGCTATAGTTATGGGCTACTTTGGAATGGTTTCCTGCTCGCCTAGTTGGTCCCTTAACCATCTTTGGCAAGGGTTCAATAGGTATCTTTGATATGGTCAATGGTGTTGTTGGTGCACTCATGCTAGCCCCTGAAGAATTGGTGTTTGGTGGGGTATCGTAATTTCGGTTCCATGTCTGAAAAAACATTTATTTTCCAGTCATGTAGATTTCATTTTTGTTTTTTTCTGGAATCATCGGGAGTTGTTTGTTTTTTTTGGGTGCTAACTGTCCCTTGGTGGGGGAAAGGCTCCTGCACAATGGCTGTCTGTTGTGAGGATCCCCCTTGTCCACGGTTACCGTGAAGCTTCTTCAGCTCAGGGAGACTGGGACAGTGGTGAGTGTAATGGCCGTATTCACCACAAATTGAACAAGAGTGGTTGGTCTGAAGATTTGCCCTCTTGTTCTGCCCTTGGGAGTTGTTTGGATCCTGGCTTTGATTTCAATTGGAGTTGCCTCCAGCCAAATATCGCAAAGGGTGTTGGTGATTGTTGCCGCCCTATCCAAGATTTCCCTTTGGTTTGTTTTTTCCTTTTTTCCTTGCCATGTTAGGAGGGTAGCTAGGATTTTCCTAATTGTATGATTGACATGGTTGTGCTTGGGAAGGTTGCACAAAGTTCACCTGTGCGTTATTATGCATGGGTGGGTTTTGTGTTGGGGACTGGGCATATTGTGGTCCTTGTCCCTGGTTTGTGAATGGATGTTGGGGGGGAGATCTTCCATCAACATTTCTAGTTGCGTATTGGGTCCTCGTAGCCGGAGGATATGGACCTCCTTGCTGATGGTGGTACAACTGCGCCCTATTGGTCATGCTTTGCAAAGGTGCATGATGACTCTGGTAGTCGGGTTGTGGGATGTTCTGGTTAGAATCATATGCATAACCGGGGTATTGAACACTGCTACTTAGGTGATTTTGGGTCAATGACCCAATCAAACCGTCTACAAATTTCGATGCGCCTGGAAATTCTTTGTAAGTTTGCAGGCGCGGGGTGTTAGGCAGGATATTGTAAATATATCTTGGTTGAGTGTAAATCAGCTCGAGCTGCAGGGCCTTACTGATGGCGTCCTCTTCGGATATAGGTTTTTCTATTGCTACGTATTTTGAAATCTCTGCAGTGAGATTTTTCAGGAACAGTTCCAACAGAACTAGATCATCAAGTTTGTCTTTACACAAACTACGATGTCGCCGCCATTCGTGGAGATGGTCTGAGATATGGATGACAGGTGTCTGCCTAAAATGGGTCAGTAATTCCATTCCATAATTGTGGTGGATGGGTAACTAAAAATAGGTTAGGAACGTGATAGCGAGGGCACTAAAAGTTCCATGTGTAGTAGATGGTTGCTCCACATACCATTTCACAACTAGTCTAGTTAGGGTGCATTGAAATAGTCTTAATCGAATAGTATTGTCAATGATGTTGTTCGACGAACACCACAGGTTTAAAGTCATAATATGATTTCGTGGGTCTTCCACTTGCTTGCCTTCAAACTTTGGAATGTCCTAAGGGAGCTTCGTGGGCATGGGTGGCCATGTTGGGTTGTGTGCAATAGGTTTGTTCATTAACTTGGTTAGATTAGGAAAGATTAACGATGTTATGAATGGTGACTGTGAGTTGAGAGCCATTGCACACTATGAAGACACAATGTTATGGTTAGGTATAGGGTTTACCTGTGAAGTACCTCGCTGTGAGTTCACTTGACTTCTCGAATGGGTAGCACCCCTCTGCCCCCCAGGGATTGTGGGAGGAGTGGAATGTGGTGACCTTGTGGGGGTGTCCACTGGTGTGGTATTGGGTGATCGTCGAGGGTTCCCAACTAAATATGCCCCAATAAAGGATGAACCGATAAGGGTGGCAGTGCTTCGTCTTTGACTCCTAAATGGCGAAAGACCTGGAACTCCTCTCGGTAGTAGGGGGAGGTCCAAAAGACGTCTAGATCGACGAGGTCTCGTTGGGTTTTTTATGGTGTTGACTATGTATGGTTTTGGAAAAAAAATTCGGTTCTATGAGAGGTGAAGTATCAAATAAAAAATGGTGACCACATACATAAAACAAAGCAAAAATAAAAGTTAATTTCCCTTTAAATTATCTCTATGTGATCAAACAATCAAAAATTGGTTTTGGTTGTCTTTGCACGTGATACTAAAAATCCTAGAGACCTATACATCCTCACACTCTCAATAGTAACTGGGCCTTGTGAAGATATCTTCTGATGGGTATTGGGGCTAACGTCCAGAAAGAACTGGCGATGCCTTCTAGTAGCCGAAGAATCGACCAATGTAATGGGTAGAGGATCTAGTGCTGCCTACACTGTCACCTATAGGGAAGGATGCCCTAGATTTGGCCACTAAGTACCGTCGTCCCACGTGAGTGTTCGAGTCTTGAGCTTATTGGAAAATCAACTACCAGTATCAAGTATTAGACGGGTCAGGTAGCCCTAAATAATACCGCACGCATTGGGCCTAAGCTTAACCCCCTCTGAATCGGGTCTTTGTGGCGCTCAGGTTTTATTTTCCGTGGGTGGATAGATAGATTTTAAAGTTACATAAAAATTCAAATTCTATGTTTCAAGATATAAACTGACCAAGGCAGATTATTGGATGCCTACCCCCTTGGTCCTAAACTAAACTATAATTTGTCCTGTGGCCCCTGTGGGGAGAGTTAATAAGTTTAGGTAGGTTAGTTTTAAGGTGGCTTTAATTCACTTATGGTGTGAAAGTGTGTGAGCAAGAAGTGAACAATCACATAGTTTTAACATGCGGATATGTGGTGATCCTTTACACATCCCCTATTAATCTACGTTTGGTTGTTCCTTGCTATAAGAAAATCATGTGCAGATATGGGCCACTTACAATGTTGCCTAGTTAATCTAAGTGGTCAACTAAAGGGAGATGGAAATTTATCGTAAGAGAGCTTTCATATGCTTTCCTAGGGTCACCAAAAGGTGCAAAGATAGCAAATATTACTTGCTCTCTTAGGATAATTACATCCTGGTCCCGACTCCTAGTGCTAAAAATTAAACTAAAATTAATGACTTTAAACTAGGAAAAATGAAAAACTTAGCTAAGCATGTGTGGATTACAGCCACTTACTCTAGCTAATTACCCATGTGTTTTTGGTTTCTATGTTTGAAAAATATAAGTTATTTCGGATTGCAAGTAAATTGCCCCCTACTTAAACTATGTGTTTTTTTTGAAAAAATAAACTTTTAAATTTTAAAACTAACACCTAGCACTACTCAATTATAGCCAACAATGAGTTTTAACAGTCATGGGACACCTGACAAAGTGCTGGAAATTTTCTTATGGGTTGCCAGTCACTTTACAAACAGGAAATGAAGGGAAATAACATAAATTTTCTGCCTCTGGTTTCCGCACGCAAATGTCTCATAGAAGTCCAAAATTTATCGCACAGGTCAATGTTGAACGTGCACAGTCAGGCGTGTATGTTTGTGTAAAATGCGCACGAATTTCCTACAAAAAAATTTTCGGAGCTTCTGAACTTTGGCCTCTCACTGAGGGTGAATGGGTAGAGAAGAAGAGAAGAGGGGTTTTCCAAGCCAAACTCTAGAGCAAGGAAAAGGTCCCCACAATAGGTGCAACCACATTAAATAGAAAAATTAAAATCAGTGGAGTCGCCAATCCTGTGTTGGTGGATTTGGTGAACAAGTGTACCAATCCACATTTGAATAAGAGGAGTGGTCGTTGCCTCTTAATATTATAGTCACAGGTAGATAAACAAAAAATTTAGCAGGTTAGTGAACATGATATAAAACAAAACACAGTAAATAATGATATAGTATGAATATGTAGAGAGAAAACAAGATTAAACTAAACAAAAACACGAAATCTCATATAGATTCAAACAAAACAATAATACTAACGGTGGAATCAATGTCCCCTCTTATTTTTTTCTCTTAGGAATGAAAGATAGTACGTTTATGCTTGCCAAGGCACCACGAGGACTATGGGGTTATAAGATGATCTGAAAATGGAAGGTATTTGAAAAGGGTGCAAGGTATCCATTTTCAATTATGTAAATGAGTGCAAAAATACTCTAAGTTTAAATTTGAAAATGTGAGAACTTCATATTTCTAATACAGAGATAGACTGTAGGGGCATTTACCGGATATTTCACCTTTCAAAGAAAGGATGAATCCAGAGGCTACCTGGCTCTCTTACAGACTCTGCCTAAAGAAATAATAGAAGTAAACACTCAGATTTAATTAAAATGATCTTGCTTTAAACTTGACGTTATGTGGAAATTTAGCTTGCAAATGGTGTATGTCTTTTCACTGTTTATGTATCTTAAGTGTAATTGTTTTTGCTGAAACTTAACATGGGTATCAGCAAAAATATTCAGCAATATAATATCAAAACACAACAGCAATATAATATAGGAGTTCACCCCAACTCTTGGGCTACATCTCCTGGATCAAGCCTCCCAAAATGGGCTTGTCCTCTTGTATTAAAAGCTCTCAAATGAAATACAAGATTATAAGTGTCTCAATAGACAAATATGAATATATAAACTGACTCATAAGGTAGGAAAAAGCTAATAATTCCTTTTCAAATTAACTAAACAGTGAAAGATTACCATAAACAGTGATTTCTTCATCAATGTCCTGCTGGCGCTTTGAACTTCTCTGCAACTTTTTGGGCTATAGAAGTCCTCAAATTCCTTTGAAACCACTTCCAATGGCTTCATAAGGTCTAAATGATCTGAAATAGAGCTTTGTTTCACCTCAAACTGATAACCACAACTCAAAACAGCTCAAACCCCAAAATGGCCATGGTAGCCCTGAAAACTCTCCTAAAGGTTTTTGGCCTCTGAAAGTATTCAAACATAGCTAAGACCTATTCCAATGGCTCTGTAATGTAGGAAATAGTCGAAAATGACTTTTTTTTCACCAAAAAAGGTTAACCACAGCTCAACCAAACTCAAAACCCAAAATGGCCCTAGTGACTCAAAAAGCTTCTCCGAAGCTAAACAGGCTGAAAATGAGCTCCCATGGCTCTGAAACCGGTTCCATTCAGTCCAAAATTCTGAGAACATACGAAATAAAAAAAAAAAAATTGTTCCAAAAGGTTGAGTAATGAGAAAGTTATGACCAAAACAACTTTGCCCCAATTTCCTCCACTAAATGTGGGGCAACTGCCAGTTAACTGCACTAAAAGTGGAAGTCTGCCTAAATTTGGGAGCACCTCCAGAATATCCGCCATATTAAACTCCACTTAACTAAAGCTTAATTAAATATTAAACTTTAGATTAGGCTCCTTAAGCGCTCTTAACATTAAGTTCCCACACTGGTCATATGATGAGGTTCCATGGGAGGAGGGTTGGCCCCTCTGTGCTCCGTCGGACCCACTCCACTAAAAATGCAATAACTTCTTCATACGGTGTCCATTTTTCGAACCGTTTATGGCACCAGAATCAGGAAGAAGAGACCTATGAAACCATCTTGGTTTCAACCAATTTTTAACATTTTCAATTTTGAGCTTTTTTTTCATGGCTTGGACTTGAGCTCCTGATCATAAGACCCAATGCAAGGACGTTTTTACCTTCTAGTTGCTTGGTGCAAGGTCTCTCTCTCTACTCCAAAATATTGGAGTTGTTGGATGGCAAACAACCGAATCCCCTCTCTACTTCTGCTCCACATCACACACTGCTAGATTGCTTCAAAGAAATTATGGCCAGCATAAGAATGTACTCTCCTTTTGTTCATCTCTTGGTGGCATTTTATAGATGAACTCAAACTCTTTTTCCCTCTCTTGGTACATTGATGGATAGTGACCCAAGAGAGGGGTGTTGATTCCATTGTGTGCCACTTGATTCCATTGTGTGCTCCCTTGAGGTCCCAAGGAGGCTTAGACAACTATCCTTGGGCGGCTTCAAGTGTGGGATCATTTTCCTTGAGTGTGCCTTGTTGTCCCAGAAAGTGACTTCCGCCACGCTCAGGTTCATGTGGTTTTTTCAAGGAAATTCATGCAAAGGCATGCCTATCAAATAAAAATGTGAGCGAAGGTGCATTTTGCTAGTGTCTTGAGTGCGCAATTTGATTTTTCCTCTGGACCTTAGAGAATTTTTTATTTTTTTCAGATTCTCTAATGTGCCTCAGCCCTGTAAATCCTTCTACCTGAAATTTAATAATGTCACCTTCGCTTGTCTGATTTTCTAGTAATAACAGAGAAGTTTAAAAGAATAAATCAAAAGTTATAAAGCATACAATGACAGGATCATTCACTCACAGGAGAGACATTCCAAGGCACGGGAGAAACAACCAAAGGTCAATGCATTTATCCTTCAAATATTGTTATACCTTTAGAGAAATGGAAAACCATGGGTTAGTTATGGACATGAGGACAAGACTAATGGGGCATATGGCAGTCGGTCTCATGGTGGAAATAGGTTGTACAAGGATTATACCGTCAGGGATGGAAGGTCCTTAGATACACCAGATAGGAAAGGTGATGAACATGGGTTCTACTCTAGTTTTGGTTCATATAGGTATCATGGTCACCATCGCTATCATCCTTACAGAAGTAATGATAGAGAATATTTTCCCGATAAGTTAAATAAATCTAAGCCACCTACATTTGATGGAGAGTTTAAGAAGGTGGAATATGCAGAGGCATGGTTTCTTGGGATGAATAAATTCTTAGAGTTGCATGATTACACCTAAATCATGAAGGCCAAGATATCTATTTTCATCCTTAAAGGAAAAACAAACATCTTGTGGGAATATGTGAAGCGGGTCAGAGACACTAGGATAGAGGAGTTGAGTTGGCATGAATTCAAGAGGCTTTTCATGAATAAGTACTTGTCATAAAGGTACTATGATACTAAAACCAAGGCATCTTATGAGGTGAAGATGGGATCAATGATAAACAAGGAGTACACGACTAAGTTTCAGGAGTTATTGAGGTATTTACTGTATCTTAGGGATAATAAGGCATAAGTTCAGAGATTTGTCAGTGAATTACAATTAGCATTTAAAGATCGGATTGAGTATGATGAGCCTCGGTCGCTTGAAGAAGTAATTGGAAAGTTGAAGCACTGTTATGAGAAATCAAAGCATAAGGCAAAGTCTTAGAAGGGTTTGAAAGGGAAAGACAAATCTAAAGGTACATAGCCACAAAAGAGAAGAAGGCCTCACGATACAGGTGGAAAATAGAATGTTGCTCCTTACAACATGTTAATTAATGTGGTTGGAAAGGGACATGGGACACAACTTGGAGGGTAGCAGAATAAAGGTCAGGGTAAGGGATAGATGAAGTGTTGGATATGTGGCAAGGAGAACCTCAAGAATGATTTCTCGTCATATCAGGGTGGTAGGCCTCAGATATATAGTTCACAGGAGGTGCAAACATTTGGGGATGTTGGACAGAGCATTCCTCGGATCTATGCAACATTGGATAACATGCATGAAAATCACCAACCATGTATTATCGATATGGACAGTAAGCTTTATGACCAAGTTATTTCTATTTTGATTGACCCTGGATCTAATCATATTTATGCTAATATTGACCCGGTGGATAAGTGTGGTTTGAATAAATAAGGGCATGCAGAGTCTTGGTTAGTGCATTTGGCCACGGGTACTAAGAAAAGAGTTCATTATTGGGTAAGAGCTTGTGCATTTTAGTTGAATGGTATGCCTACATCAACGCATCTCATGGTACTTCCATTTGGATCATACAATATACTTTTAGGTATGGATTGGTTGTATCTTCACATGACTTAGGTGGATTGTTTTGAGAAGGCTATTGAGTGCTTGGATGAAAATGGAGAACAAAGAATCTTGTAGGGTAATAAGAAGGCTACATCAATTAGAATGGTTACAACTATGCAGGCAAAGCATAGTTTTAGGAAAGGGTGTGTGTTATTTGTAATACATATTTCTAGTGATAAAGGTAAGGATGTTGAGGACGTAGAAGTCTTGAAGAGATTTCCGATTTCGCAGCAGTTTGAAGATGTATTCCCCACAAATATTTTAGAGTTGCCACCTCACAGGGAAGTAGACTTTTATATTGAGTTGGTACCAGGGGCAGCACCAACATCAAAGGCACCTTACAGGATGAGCACTCCGAAATTAGTGGAACTGAAATTGTAGTTAAAGGAAATGCTTGACAAGGGATACATTAGGCCAAATGTATCACCTTGGGGTGCACTGATATTGTTTGTGAAGAAGAATGATGGTACTCTCAGTTTTGTATTGTCTACAAGTATTTGAACAAAGTGACGATCAAGAACAAGTATCCATTACCGAGGATTGATGATTTGTTTGATCAATTGAAGGGATTAATAGTGTTCTCAAAGATTTGTTTGAGATCAGGTTATCGTTAGGTAGACATCAATGAAAAGGAAATTTACAAGACTGGTTTCCGGACCAGGTATGGGAATTATGAATTTATTGTGGTTCCTTTTGGTTTGAATGATTCTCCAGCTACTTTTATGTGTTTGATGAATAATGTGTTGTGTCCCTATTTGGACAATTTTGTGATTGTATTCATTGATGATATATTGATATATTCTAAGAATGAGGAATAACATGTCAAACACTTAGAGACAATATTGAGATTGCTAAGAGAGAATTGGTTGTACTCCAAGCTTAGTAAATGCATCTTCTTTAAAAAAAAAGGTACATTATTTGGGGCATGTGGTTTCCAAGGAAGGCATAGCAGTGGATCCAGAAAAGATAAGAGCTATCATGGAATGGGAAGCTCCTAGGAACATGGATTAGGTCAAATCATTCATGGGGATAATAAGTTTAATATAGGAGGTTCATCTAGAACTTCTCACATATTTCCTATCCCATCACATCTTTGTAGAGAAAGAGAAATAAATTTGAATGGACAAAGGAATGTGAAACCAGTTTTGAGCAATTGAAGCAGTTGCTTTCAAATTCTCTAGTTCTAAAGATTGCAGATCCAGATAAAGAATTTTTGGTATGTACAAATGCTTGCAAGAGAGGACTTGGTGGAGTCATTATTTAGGAAGGATAGGTATTATTCTATGAGTCAAGGAAACTAAATGAGTATGAGAAGAACTGTGTGACACATTATATTGAGTTGGAAGCAATCATCCATGCTTTGAAGATGTGGAGGTACTATCTTCTTGGAAAATGATTCATCTTGCTTAGTGATCACAGTGGATTGAGACACTTATTTGACTAACTGAATTTGAATGTCAGGCAAGCTAGGTGGTTGGGTACGATCAATGAGTTTGACTTTGAGATTCAATACATTAAGGGTAAAGATAACAGGGTTACAGATGCTCGTATCAAAAGAGTACAATTAAATCACACAATAACTATGGGTTCATATGTGACATATTTACAGGATCAGATCTTACAGGCGGGACAACAAGATGACATGTATAGGGAGCTTAGGCACAGGTTACAACAATAGGGTACATGTGAATAGGATGTGGACTATGATCTCATTGCAAATGGTTATCATATTTAGGGACATGATCTATGTTCTGGACAACAACGAGCTCAAGAAACTTATCTTGTAGGATTTTCATGTTAAGCCCTATTCAGATCACCTAGGATATCAAAATACATTAGCAAAGAAGTTCTACTATTGGTCGAATAGGAAGAAGGAAGTGGTAGATTTTGTGGCTATATGTTTGGATTTTCAATAGGTAAAGTTAGAGTGTAAGCATCCAGGTGGGTTACTACAACCAATTTTGATTCCAGAGTGGAAATGGGAAGTCATTTCTATGGATTTCATCACAGTTTTGCTGAGAACATCTAGACAGAATGATTCCATCATGGTTGTAGTTGAAAGGTTGACAAATGAAACTCACTTTATAGTGGTCAAGTCTACTCATTTATCTATTGAGGTAGCACAAGTATTCATCCACGATATAGTGAGGTTACATGGTGTTCTTAAGAAGATTGTGTCAAACAAGATGCCAAGTTCACTTCCAGGTTCTGGAAAGAGTTATTTGAAGGTTTAGGTACATATTCGGCCTTCAACACAACTTATCATCCACAGAAAGATGGGAAAATAGAGAGGGTCAAAAAAATTTAGAGGACATGTGGAGAATGTATGTTATGCATCAATAATAGAAGTGGGAAGAGTATCTTCCACTAGAGGAGTTTGCGTACATTAATGGGTATCAATAATCTTTGAGAATGGGTATGTTTGAGGAAATTTATGGGTAGATTTGTAATAATCCTAATAGTTGGAGTTATCTAGTGAAAAAGGTGTTGATTGGACAAGACATGTTGGAAAATATGGAACAAGAAATGAAGATTATCTAGAAGAATTTAAAGGTAGCACATGATAGTCAGAAGAGCTATGCAGATCAACACGGGGAATTTAAGGAGTTTCAAGTTGGAGAACAAGTGTACTTATGCATCAATCCCAATAAGATATCCTTAAGGATTTGGTCATGTCACAAGATGGCACCTCGATATTGCGGGCCTTTCAAGATTCTGTAGAGGATTGGACCAGTGACTTACCGACTTGCACTTCCTCCGACAAAGAAATTCCATGATGTTTTCCATGTGTCATTTCTTAAGAAGTATGTGAAAATGGTTTGTGTTGTAGGTGGAGCTAGAAGGATAATTCGAGTCAGAACCTAAGTGCATTTTACAGCAGAAACAACTCATGCTCCAAAATCGAGCAATCAAGCAAGTTAAAGTGAAGTGGAAGATTTGACCAGTGGCTTACTGACTTGCACTTCCTCTGAAAAATAAATTCCATGATGTTTTCCATGTGTCATTCCTTAAGAATTATGTGAAATATGTTGATAATGTGATCCAATGGTTTGTATTGTAGGTGGAGCCAGAAGGAGAATTCCAGCCAGAACCTCAGTGCATTTTGTAGCGAAAACAACTCATGCTCTGAAATCGTGCAACTGAGCAAGTTAAAGTGCAGTGGAAGATCATTGGGCCCGATGAAGCTACATGGGAGATGGATAATCATATGTGGGCTATGTATCCTTCTCTATTTTTTGGTTGAGCATATGTATTTTTGTATATGCTTTGGTTTTGTGTTTTTCTTATGTCTATATATGCATATGTATGATGTAAATACCATATCGATATGTGTTATAAATATCCAATAAGTGGTATGGTTGTTATGTTGTCATGTTGTCATGTTGGTTATGTTGGTTTTTATTTTCAACAAGTTTTTCATTGTAAATATTGCATTGAGCTAAGTTATAAAGTTTCATGGGAAATATGTTTTGGTTTTCAGCAGTCTTGCTTCTTATAGGTGCCATTGAACACCGAGGATGGTGTTCCCCAAGGGGGAGGGTTTTGTAACAACCCTAGTTAAAAAACCATGTAATAAATTTAATAAAGGAAAAAATAAGACCAAGGTAATGAGACACATATTCCAAGTTGAATGTTGGCCAAAACATCCTAGTGGGTGTTCATTTGGTTTATTATGGCTAAGGAAATTGGAAAGGGCATTGGAAAAGGATTTGAAAAGGAAAAGAGGCATTGATTGGAATTTTAGTTATGAAAATAAAGTAAATTAGGAGAAAAGGAAGGTGAAAGGTCACAGGTTGCATGTTAGGAGGAAATTGAAGGAAAAATAATGGAAATTAAAGGAAAATAGAGGCCTCAATGATAAAAAGTATTTTGAGGATCACTTCACAAATTTTTGTCAGTTTTAGCTTGGAGCTCTCTCGTTGTTCTCTCTGTCTCTCTCTCTCTCATACTCTTGCACACTTAGATCAATCTTGGAGAACTATAGCATTGGATAAAGGAAGGTGAAGCAAGGACAAGAAATAAAAAGGAAGGAAATATCAAGAAAGGAAGAGTTGGATCAAGCGGCTACAATAGGATTACTTGCACGTATTGAGATGTGTGTATGATTTATTTGCTAGGTTTGGCGTGCCTGGTATATACATGTGTGTATTTGGTTCTCTTGTTGTCATTGTCATGGGTTTTTCCAGGTGTGACAGTGGTTTTTTAACCTTGAATTTCCATTTCTAGATAGCCATGGTGTGATGAGGTTCTTTCATATGGTTGAACTGGATTGCTGGATGGGTTTGGAACTAGGTGAGGTGGTCTTAGGAAAATTCCCAAGGGACTATGAATCCCTTGATCGGTAATGGCAGGATACACACTAAATCCTTAGGGTGGAGAAAAGAAAATTCCTCAGGGTATTGGTGAAGAAATATGGAGGCATCCATGCTTGTTTAGGACTAAGTGATCCCTTGATCTGTTTCGGCGGGATTGTAGTAAATCTTGGTAGTGTATGTTTATTCGTTTGGTCCTAGGAATCCCTTGATCGGTAATGACAAGATAGATGGTAAATCTTGGTTGTATAGATGAGGGGTTTAGGCCTAGGAATACCTTGACCAGTAATGGCAGGATACATGGTAAAGCCTGAGGAAGCCCTGGTTATTTTGTTGTGAGTCCCAAATTCATGCTTGTAATATGGAATGGGGGTGATTGGCTAAAAGAAATATTTGGTTCAGCCCAATATATGGTTGGGTGGTACGTAGATGTCCCTGACTTGGTTGGATTTTCATATGTTAATAAGAGTTTTTTCCTTCTTTTATTTCATGAGTATTTATACTTTTTATGATGTGGCTTGATGGTTGTTCTATCATTTTTATTATTCTGGTTATATGTTGGTTATAAACATGGTTTTATGATAGACTTTAGGTATGTCTCTCATCTTGTTTTGATTAGTATATGAATGGTTAATGAATGTATGATGATCGACCTAATAGATGATAATGCAATAATTGTGATAGAGCATCGGAACTTCTTGATGATTCTCAGATAAGCATAAGATATCTATGTTTAAATGTGCATTCATGACCTGTAGACTTCATGTTCATCATGTGTTTGATGTAATTTTTGTCATGGTTAGGCCTGGTTAGGTCAAATTATTTCTAAGTTTTGTATGGAAGGATTTGTGTTTGTGTCATTCATTGTTCTAGGAAGTTTCATTAAGTTCCAGGCAATGGTCTGGAGACTAGCCATGAATAGGTGCCTCAAATCTCGCATTCGCACACATAGAGTTGGTTGGAAAATAGTGCAGTTGCTCCCTTTCTGACTTATGCACATGACTAGAGGGCTACATTTGAATTTATACAGTGTTGTGCCAATGTGTGAGAGTCCAGGACATTGAAAAATAGGTTTATCTCATGGTTTGGGCACATGGAAGGGTGGTTTATCCCTTAGGGGTCCTGTAGCACCTGAGGGAATTCAATAAGGTTTTGGCTTGTAAATTCCACTTCCTTAAGGTGATCTAGGAGGTTGATTCATGTCATAGTAACTCCTCGTCACATATTTACCCTGGTGTACCGGTGAACTTGGATAAGCGTGGGAGGAGGGTGTTACAATCTATAAGGTTTTCTACACTTTCGTAATAACTCTTCCATATTCATCCATAATAAAAATTAATATCATCCATAATAATTACCTAGCACATATCCATATATCACTCCATATCTTGGAAAATATCATTTCCTATTCCATATTAGGTCCATTCCATTATCCCCACAATAAATTCATCCAACCATGAAATAATAAATAACTCTTAACTAACTAGGGGCATCTTTCTATACCTAGTCAACAAATGGGATCCATATCACAGATCACTCACATCATCTATAATAATCAATCATTCACCAAACCAAAATAAAACAAACACGACATCTCACTTCATCTGATCTCATTGTCACTTATACTAGGGCACTTAAATTGGACAACAAATTAAGCATCAGGTAAAGCATGGAGTTTTAAAGAAAATCAAAGAAGAAGAAAACATTCTAACTAAAGTAGTCTAATATTCAACATATCCATTTTCTGTAGGTTTTAACCCTGAACAGAAATTATCTACACATGAATCTTATAACAGAAAATAAACAATAGCGAGAGCATAAAACATAAAATAGATAAACACGGAGATTTTCCCCTGGATCCCAAATCGGGACGACCAGCTTGATTTTTCATTATATTCCTTTTAGTGTTACAACACATATATATACATGCCGAAGCATACATAAACCCCAATCCATTAACCCTGGATTAGAACATAACCGTAGTTCCCTTGACCAGATCTACAAAATACCAGGGGCCGAAAACCATCGTACCCCAAAACCAAGTGCAAACTCATGCACAAAAACATGGGTGGGTCCGCCTATGAGTGGGTCCGCACACCAAAACAATTTTCGCCGGGGAATTGCCCTGGACCCCAACAGTGGGGGCTGCCTGCCCCTTGTGACCCCCCTATTGTGCCCAGTGCAACGTACAGAGCGTGGGGCTAGTCGTGGAAAGAATATAACACATACCCAACATTCTCCCACTTGTTGTTTTCTTTCCACAGGGGGCCACAGGAGCGCTTAGTCATTGGGCCAATTCTTCAACACCCATTGTTTCTCTACACCAAGAGAACTTCTGAGTGCTCACAGACTTCGTCAATGCATCTGCAACATTCTTCAAAGTGTCCACCTTTACCAGCAACACCCTTTTAGCCTCAGCCATATCTCTAACAAAGTGATATTGAACATCAATGTGCTTTGTCTTTGAATGATAAGTAGGGTTCTTAGCCAATAAAATTGCACTTTGGCTATCACAGTCTATCCTTATAGCTTGCTGTACCAACCCCATACTTGAACATAATCTCTGCAACCAAACTGCTTCCTTGCTTGCATGAGTGGCTACTATGTATTCTGCCTCTGTAGTTGAAAGAGCCACTACAGACTGTCTTTTACTCATCCAACTGATTGCGCCTCCAAATAGGCTAAACACATACCCACTTGTAGATCTTCTTTGGTCCAGATCTCCAGCCCAGTCTACATCAACAAAACCACGAATGTCCAACATTCTTTCCAATCCTGGTCTTCCCTGGTAGCACAAGCCATAATCACTAGTGCCACGTAAATATCTGAAAACCCGCTTCACTGCTGTCCAATGCTCCTTCCCTGGGTTTGACATAAAACTGCTCAATACTCCCACTGCATGTGCAATGTCTGGTCTAGTACAGACCATTGCATACATCAGGCTACCCACTGCACTTGCATATGGAACACGAGACATATCCTCCTCTTCTTCTTGTGTCTTGGGACACTGTTCAGCAGACAGCTTTACACCTACAGGAATATTAACATTCACCGATTTACTATCCTGCATATTGAACCTCTGCAATATAGTCTCAACATACTTCCTCTGGTTTAACCAGAGCTTCCTCTTTGCCCGATCTCTCTTAATTTCAATGCCCAAAATATAGTTTGCAGCACCAAGATCCTTCATGTCAAATTTGGAGAACAGTTGGGTCTTCAAATCTTGGATAATTTCTTTGTCATTTCCAATCAACAACATATCATCCACATACAAGACCAAATAAATAACACGATCACCAATTAATTTAAAATAAACACGGTGATCCTCCTTGCTTCTGGTGAAGCCAAGTCCCCGTATATAGGTATCAAATTTCTGATACCACATCCTTGGTGACTGTTTTAACCCATACAGAGACTTCTTCAACCTGCATACCAGTTCTTTCTTACCCTTCACCATAAAGCCTTCAGGTTGCTTAATGTAGATCTCCTCTTCTAGATCCCCGTGAAGAAATGTTGTCTTCACATCCATCTGTTCTATCTCAAAATCAAATGCAGCAGCAACAGATAAAAGTAATCTAACAGAAGTAACTTTGGCAACAGGAGAAAAAATATCACCAAAATCAATTCCCGGCACTTGGGAATAAACTTTTGCTACCAATCGAGCTTTGTATTTCTCCGCCTTGCCTTCTACATTCATCTTCTTCTTAAACACCCATTTTCTCCCAATGGGCTTCCTTCCATCCGGCAACTCCACCAGATCCCATGCCTCATTTTTGTGCAAGGATGCCATTTCATCAACCATGACCTCCTTCCAGAGTTTTCCATCCTTGGAATCTACTACCTCCCTGACAGTTCTGGGATCATCATCAGTTATAGTTAAGGCAAAACCTGAACAAAAAGCAGACGGACTATACCTTTTTGGTTGCCTTCTTTCCTGAACTGATCTTCTCAAAGCTGGAGTTTGTGGCTCTTCCTCTGCTGAATCTTCTTCTGCTGTAGAGTCTGATTCATCTTCCTTTAGCCCAAACTCTATCTTCTCAGGTTCCTTTGGTATGATTTCATGTTTAACAACATCTTTCACCTCTCTAAACACCACTTCTTGGCTGTACACAACCTTCCTTTTTTCCAGGTTCCAAAGCTTGTAACCTTTTAAACCATCCTTATACCCAATAAAGATGCACCTTTCAGATTTATTATCCAACTTGGTCCTTTTCTCCTTTGGAACATGTACATATGCATCACATCCAAATACCCTTACATGTGAAAGAGAGGGTTTCTTACCGGTCCATACCTCATGTGGAGTCTTATCCTCCAACACTGATGAAGGTGATCTGTTAACCAGATAGCATGCAGTCTCCACTGCCTCTGCCCAGAATTCTTGTCCTAACCCGGTACCATTGAGCATGCTTCTTGCCTTTTCCATCAGTGTTCTGTTCATTCTTTCTGCAACTCCATTTTGCTGAGGTGTGTATGGAGTAGTCTTCTGCCGTGCTATACCACACTTCTTACAGAACTCTTCAAATTCCTTCTTGCAGAACTCCCCACCATTATCTGTCCTCGGCGCCTTTATCTTCTTCTCTGTCTGGTTTTCCACCAGAGCCTTAAATTCTTTAAATTTGTCAAAGACTTCAGATTTCTTCCTCAAGAAATATATCCATTTATTCCTTGAGAAGTCATCTATGAATGAAACATAGTACACAGACTTTCCCAGTGACGGAACTGACACAGGCCCAAACACATCACTGTGCACAAGTTCTAATATCTTGTTCGCCCTCTTAGCACCAGAGGGAAAACTCACCCGATTCTGCTTCCCATATACACAATGTTCACAGAAATCGAAATCCAGAGAGAAATTAGACATACCTTCTACCATACCATTTCTATGGAGTATCCGAAGGCCCTTCTCTCCAATATGTCCAAGCCTTTGATGCCATAGCATGGTCTTTTCTCCGAAGACAGCTAGGCTTTCCGCTCCACTTTCAGGAACCACAGAACTATTACACCCATCAATAACAGTGCTACCATGTAGCTTGTACAGAGTTCCGATGCGAACTCCCCGCATTAATACCGGTGCTCCCCGAACCATCTTGCAGGCATCCTTCTCGAACACTGTTTTTACACCTGCATCATCCATCTTGCTTACAGAAATCAGATTTCTGACGTGCAAGAATATACGAAGGGCACGGAAGTGTTCTAATCCTTCCACCTTGCGGCTTCGGCTTGACTTTTCGTTTCTTTCCACGTCAGTGATTTTCCTTCCTACTCATCCCCTGGAAGACATCACCATCATATTTCGATACCATTAGAACCACTCCCTATGGGGAGTGAAGTGAAAGGATGCACCCGAGTCAATCAACCGTGACTCATGATCTACATGTGTATTTGAAGAAGAAGCCAAATACACATCCCCACCTTCATCTGAGGTGGTTTTTACCTCTGCAGAAGGAGCATCATCAGATCCCTTTCCTTTTTCAGGAGCTTTAGATCTAAAATCCTTTTTGTAGTGCCCTTCCTTTCTGCATTTCCAGCACACCTTTACAAACTTTCAAGGAGATTTAGATCTCCCTCTAGATTCAGATCTCCCACTTGAAACCTTATTCTTGGTTATGTTCTGGGACCTTCCTCATATAGATAAGGCATCTCCATTACGGCCTCCATATTTCTCGTCTCATTTCCTCCAACGGCAAGGCCGAGACAATGTCATCAAGATTCAGGTAGTTGTGTTGCTACCTATTGCAATAACAACCAGGCTGTCCCCCGAGTCTGATAGAGAACACAATAAGGCGATGCACTTATCTTCATCGAGATTTTAATATCAATAGATGACAGAGCCAGCACTACCACGATATTGAAGCGTTCGGATGCTCATCTCATACAGTCTCATCCTTCATCCTCAGGTTATACAGCTTTTTCCGCAGGAACAACTTGTTCACCAGAGACTTAGATTGGTACAAAGTCCCAAGTTTTTCCCACAAATTCTTCGTCGTAGCTTCCCCAGATACATTTAACAATACTGAATCTGAGACACACAACCGTATTGTGCTCTTAGCCTTTCGATCCAGTTTCTTCCAGTCTTCATTTGACATTGCCATTGGTTTAGTACCTAGATCTACCGCGATCCACTAATCTTTATCCACCAATAGATCCTCCATCTTGAGCTTCCACAACTCAAAACTCTGACCATTAAATTTCTCGATATCTATCTTTCTGCCTCTCGCCATCTTCTTTCACCGCACAAATCGATCTCGCAGATCTCCCACTGAACAGGGTCTACCTTAGGCCCAAGCAAAAAGCCCTCAGTAGCAAAGGTGTCCCCTTGAAGCCAAAACAGCTTCGATACCGAATATAGGTTTTAACCCTGAACAGAAATTATCTACACACGAATCTTATAACAGAAAATAAACAATAGCGAGAGCATAAAACATAAAACAGATAAACACAGAGATTTTCCCCTGGATCCCAAATCGGGACGACCAGCTTGATTTTTTATTATATTCCTTTTAGTGTTACCACACATATATATACATGCCGAAGCATACATAAACCCCAATCCATTAACCCTGGATTAGAACATAACCGTAGTTCCCTTGACTGGATCTACAAAATACCAGGGGCCAAAAACCATCGTACCCCAAAACCATGTGCAAACTCATGCACAAAACATGGGTTGCCTCCCCCCTACTGCGCCCGGAGCAACATACAGCGCGTGGGGCTAGTCATGGAAAGAATATAACACATACCCAACATTTTCTAAACATGTTAATCAAATTTTACTTAGACCACTGATCCGAACGGAAAATGGCATCAACTCATGGTATTCATCTACCCATGTTATCCATCCACCCATGGAATTTACCCATGGTATTGTAAATGGCATCGACCCATGGTATTCATCCACCCATGATATTTATTCACCCATGGTATTATAAGTGACCCATGGTATTCATCCACACATGGGATTTACCCATGGTATTGTAAGTGGTATCTACCCATGGTATCCACCTATGGTATTGTATCTCAAAAAAGGCTATAAATAACAAGCCTCACTTTGTAAACGGACAAATTATCCGCCACAATGTAGCTTCTACAGTTATTCTCTGTTTTAATAAAACAAGTTTCTTTGTGGTTTTATTTTCTTTGTGTTCTCTCTTTTTTCTGGCATTCTAATTTTGCAGATCTTGTTAGATCCATTTCAAATTTTTAGATCTTGGGGCCATCCCCCCAAAGATCTGGATTAGTGGTATCAGATTTAGGTTACGAATCCATGGGAATGAGGGTTTGAAGCATATTTCAGTTTCAATGTTTTGCAGCAATCTTCGGCAAAATCCATGATTTTTTTTGGGCAGCGAGTTTTCAGATCAGATATGAAAATTTTGGTGAAAATTTTACAAAAAAAAAAGACCAGATCTGGATTCCTTGTGAAAAAATACTCAAATTCAAAAAAAAAATCGGCCAAATTGGAGTTCGGATGAGGGAGATATCACTGATTCAAAATCAGTAATATTGAAGCAATTTTTCTGACGACAATTCATGGACGCCGGCTCTCCTGTAATTTTTCGCAATTTTCTGTGCAAAATTTCAAAAGAATGGATATAGATCTGAGCTCCTCTTGAAAAATCACCCAATTTCAAAAAAAAATCGGTCGAATCGGAGTCTGGATGTGGGAGTTATCGTTGATTTAAAATCAACTATTTTTTCAGAAATTTTGTGACGGCGAGACAGTTCCAGCACGAATCTGAGAGTCTAGAGTCTCCAGATAGTGGTTTGAAACACATGAGAAGATGCAGAATGATTATTCCATTTCCAAAAATAGGTTATAATAAATATTCTGAGTTATATTGACCGATTTATGCTCATTTTCAATCTGGAGCAGCATTCGGAGCGGGTTCCCTTTGGAGACGTGCCCTCCCACCCCGCTTTAGTAGGCACCTGCTTCACATTCATCAGTTTCATCATAGCAGTGTTCGGCTTGGGTTATTTGGAGACGTGCCCTCCCACCCCAAGCTATGTAGGCATCTGCTACTTCATCAACAATCAGCATCACAGTTATGGGTCAACTGCACAAAATCATTTTCATCGAAGTCCATTTGCTAGGCCACACACTGTTAGTCACACAGTTGGTCACAAGCATTACAGGGTATCTCTATCCTCGGATATTCGTTTGTCATGGTTTTGGTTCATCCACAAACCCACACTTCATCGAAGCCCATTTGCTAGGCCGCACAGTGTCAATATCACAGTTGGTCACAAGCATTACAGGGTATCTCTATCCTCGGATCTTCGTTCATCATGGTTATGGGTTAACTACACAAGACCCTTCTCTTCAGTGGTTCTTCATATTCAACAAAGGATTCTCAGGAAGGAACTTCACGCAATGGAGACCATTGCTTCTTAAGGAGGGAGGAATGATCCGAATGGAAAATGGCAGCAACTCATGTTATTCATCTACCCATATTATCCATCTACCCATGGAATTTACCCATGGTATTGTAAATGGCATCGACTCATGGTATTCATCCACCCATGATATTTATTCACCCATGGTATTATAAGTGACCCATGGTATTCATCCACACAT
This sequence comes from Pinus albicaulis, assembly GCA_034641835.2. Taxonomy (NCBI): domain Eukaryota; kingdom Viridiplantae; phylum Streptophyta; class Pinopsida; order Pinales; family Pinaceae; genus Pinus; species Pinus albicaulis. The sequence goes on along the minus strand of CM076577.1, from coordinate 1,129,872,374 downwards.
GGGATTTACCCATGGTATTGTAAGTGGTATCTACCCATGGTATCCACCTATGGTATTGTATCTCAAAAAGGCTATAAATAACAAGCCTCACTTTGTAAAAGGACAAATTATCCGCCACAATGTAGCTTCTACAGTTATTCTCTGTTTTAATAAAACAAGTTTCTTTGTGGTTTTATTTTCTTTGTGTTCTCTCTTTTTTCTGACATTCTAATTTTGCAGATCTTGTTAGATCCATTTCAAATTTTTAGATCTTGGGGCCATCCCCCCCAAGATCTGGATCAACCACTGATTCCTTAATGGATGTATCCTTCCTACAATATGCATATTCTAGACATTATTAGGCATAAAAAATACTCCTGGAAAAAAATAAAATGTGTGTTCCTTGTTTGGTCAATTGGTACTTTTCTTTATTTGATTTATCTTTTGCTTCCTTCTAGATCTCACTCAAAGCTATCTCGATTTTTCAATATCATGGTGAGCTTAGAGAAGTATAAGATGGGGCATGGTTGTTTCTTTTGTGCGTTGTGTTTGAGGATGTTCTTGTAACATTTCCATGACAATTCTTTCATTGTATGTGTTGTAATATCTTTTAACATAACATTCATCCTCTTGCATATCACGTAATTTATACATTTTGTGCATTAGGAATATCATGCTTCAAATGACTATCTTCCTCACATGGTTCCAACAAGGTTATATAATGTCTTATATGAATTAGGATATTCCTCCTTATTTGTAGAGTCAAGGTCCTATGCAAAGGATACATCGTCACCTTGGTTCTTCATACCTTGCTATATAATGTTCATTTTCTATATCAAACTAAGGGTTTATATCTATGCTATTTTGGATTTAACTACAAGAAATATTGTAGAAATTTGTTTTTCCATCCTATCATGCATTAATCCTATCCTAACATCACATCCAATTTTATCCTATCATTGCCATCTTTCCATCCCTAACATTTTACTCCCTTCCATATTTATAATTTTCATTTAGGTATTGATTAACATCCGCTTCTTCCCCTTCCGTCATCCAATTTATATTCTTTTGACTAACTCCATCTTCCTTTTCCCTCATTTTTCTTCTAACATATGTTGCTTAACCTTTCGAAACATTTTCCATTTACATTTTTCCACAAAATTTCTCGAGCGGGAACCTACTTACCATCACTCTATTCTCTCGACATACTAGGGCATATGACATCATGTCTTTGAAGCAATACTTTAAAATTCATTATCCCAAAGAGGCGCAAAAAGTAGACATCAAAAAATGAAAAACACAATTTCTTCATCTCCTAAACATCATTTTCATCTTCCTTCATAATTAAATGATTTTTAGTTATTTAGTTACTTTAAATCCTTCGAAATACTAATTAAATAATAATAATTATTTATTCACGTAGTCCAACTAATAGATGAAATGACCTTTTTTCAAGGCTTTTTTTTGTTAATTTTAACTAAAATCTGGCATTTTTTATATTTTTGGTAACTAGAGGAATCAACATCTTGGTTAGTCTTGTACTCGTGTGAGATGGGGTCACTTTTGTCCATTACTGCTATATCTCTGCGGTCTACTACATTACGATTATTCATTAATCTTTACAAGAGGAATTATTCCTTCATGTTCCCCCTTAATGATCAATCTTAATTTAAACTAATCCCTTCTCCATCTTGTAGGTTTTATATTTTATATTTTCTATCTTCATATTTAGTCTTCTATGATAGTTGGTCTTCTGCATTCTTCATCTTCACTTTTCATCTTGTACCCGCAAATATAAACAATAGTTAAAGTCCATATAAAAAACTCACCATCCACCAGAATACATGGGTCGCTAGCCACTGTATCTGTTGCTTAATTAGGAAACCTTCGTACATTGTTCATTAATTAATCTTCCATCATGAGTATTTATACAATTTGAAGAAGCTTAATACCATATAAATACCATATCCATCTCTAATAAAATAAATAATGAGTAGTTAACACTAGACAAGACAAGAAAACCCTCCAGGGGTGTCATCCTATATCTCTTGACCATTTATCGAGTACAGTCTATTAGATAATTGATATATGTAATATTTTCAATTATTTTAAATAATTTGCCATGTTTGAGACAAATATTATTAAAATAAGTCAAATTATAGCATGTTTAGACTACTAACAATTTTTTAAAACAAAACTGGTATCTAACATCATCCTTCTACCAAACTCATAATGAAAATTTCATTAGGAGAGGCTCCTCCATATAACTCAACACTAGACTTCTACAATAATTTCAACTATAACTAACGCCAAATCAGATTTATAAAAGACATCTTCCAACTTATGCATTAAGTGCTTTGCAAATTTCAAACATTAAAAATAGTCTGGCTATAAAGAAAAATTACCAAAAACCACCAATGATTTTAGACATTTTAAAGAGATATAGAGAATTATTGAAAACATCCATGGAAACTACTCCCAACCTAGAGGTGTTGTACACATGATGCATCACCATTGAACCATGATCCATTGACATAATGCAATTTACAACCTTTTGAAGAGTTAGATCACTCAATTTTTTGTACAAATTTCTTAAGCTCTTCAACACATTTTTTGCACTTTTTCCATTTTGATTGTACCTCATGTTATAACAATAGCTTTTCATTTTTATCAAGTAATAATGGTTATATATCACGTGAACATGTTGTGTTTGTGACAAATAATTAAAAATGAAATGTTTATTTACGGTTAATTCGTATCATTTAAGTATTGGTTATATATCACGTGAACATGTTGTGTTTGTGACAAATAATTAAAAATGAAATGTTTATTTACGGTTAATTCGTATCATTTAAGTATTCTATATTTTGGAAGTTTTGATTGGAATTCTACCAAACAATTTATAGTCAGATTGTGAGTTCAAAGAACATTGTAAAGTTTTTTTTTTTTTTTAAATGTATTATTAAATTTATAAATAAATTTAGCCTTTAAAAATTGGTATGTGGATTATGGAAATTTCAAAAATTCAAATTTATGATTCAACATATCAAATTCTACTGAAAAATATAGCAAGAAAGAGCTCGAAAACCTAGAAACATGGATGGATGGTTGCGTTTTTAAATTCCAAAAATATAGCCTTTTTGTATTGCTAATAAAAAAAGTATGGATGCGTTTTTAAATTCCAACATTAAATTTGCTTTATAACATCCAAATATTCTTTGGAAAATGGAAACATAATATTAATTTCATTTTTAGTTAGCCTTGTGGTTTCTTCTCAAACTCTCTAGTAAGACCACTCGGGTTAAAGTCTTTTATTATTAGCATTTTCTTTCTAATTAAGCGTGACTATTTCAATAATAATTTTTAAAAAATTGATTTTTTTAACCAACGATCTATCCATTCAGTAAATGGTTTTCACATTTTATAGGTTAATCAATGGATTATGGAGTATTTTTAGAAAGGAGTTGTTTTCTCAAGCAACAGAATAGCTCAGATGGCAGGTTTTTCCCAGAATCTGGTTCAGTAAAATTCAAAAAATGAGGTAGTTGTAGTGTTTGGAATCCATTTTTGAGAGTGGAAATGGATTCAACACTATCAAAAAGCCTTGGGACACCCAAATACTGAAGTTTAACAACTGTAAACAAGATTCTGATAAAATCTTTGCCGAATTTTTTCAAAATCTCTGCCGGATTCCGGGCCATTCTATTACTTTTATAGACTACGGCTCCTTAAAAACAAATAATATTGAAATTTAAAATAAAAATTATATATATATATATATATATATATATATATATATATATATATATATACCCCATATATCTTATATGTCACTATTTATTTTTATTTTTAAAACAAAAATACTATTTGTAGAAACCGAATTATCCACATTATCATAAAACAATTGTCGATGTTTCAAATCCTAATGGGGATCCATTTTGAAAACGAGAAATGAATGAAAAATACAAGAAGATCGCAAAAAGTTAAGATGTAAATAGTGAAGGCTAATGATGATGAGAAGAGCCGACATTAAATTATGCTAATTAGATTATAAATCTTCCGGCAAATCACATGAGAAATTTAGGATAATGATAAAAAACTGAATATAATTAAATGGCTCTCCAGGTGAGAACCTGGAGAGTGTACAAACACTCACACACACTGATACATACAATCAAGAGAACAGCCTAGTACATAAATTTTATTTTATTAAAAAAAGAAATTTAAGCTTTTTATTATAATGTAATTTAAATAATAAATATTTAAAAAGTTTTTAATAAATATTTTAAAGCTTTTTATTATAATGTAATTTAAATAATAAATATTTAAAAAGTTTTTAATAAATATTTAAAATTTTAAAAAACATTTAAATTTTTTTATTTTGAATCATTTATATTAATGGAATTGATTCTAATCTAAAATAATAACCCTAAAATAAATTCTAATTTATTATAAATTTATTATTTAATGTCAAAAATTAATTTTAATGTCTAAATTTTTATTTAACTTCTAGAGTAATAATTTTTTTTTTTTTTTTAAATTATAACTTAAAATAGTGTAATTAAATTATTTAATGTAAGGGAATATATTAAATAACACTAATATGATATGTTTTTTATTCTTAAATAATATACCTAAATATTTGTTAATAAATGAATTTTAATCAATTTTCATTAATTAAACTTTAATGAGTTTTTAATTTTAAATTTCATATTAATTAATTCCTAATAAATTTTGATTCTAAAACTTTTTTTAAAAAGTTATATTTGAATTTTTAATTAGCTTCCATTTACTCATAATAAATATTAATCAATTAATTTTTATTAATAGAATAAAAATTAATTAATGAAAATAATTATTACGAGTGAGTGGAATAATAAGAGTTTTTGTACTGACACGACCCTAAACTAGTTTACTAAAAAGGAAGAGAAGCAAACTTGTAAAATTATACCTTGGATGAGGACGAACCTAAGGAGAAAATTTATCTAATAAGAGGTTGCCAGCTGTCACTAATCTCGTATCCTCCGTCCATGTTGATATTATGCGGGTGTTTTATAATCTCCAGCGCTTATCTAATCTTACGTCTCTGATAGTGTTCCTCCCTCGCAATGATTCTAGCATCCTCAAGACGTAAGTGATGTTTTGTTTTCGAGGAGTGATCAGCAAGAGCAGAGGTACGTGATCGCTCATGTTTAATATCGGCACCATGCTCTTTCAGACGCTTCTGAAGAGAGCACCTAGTTTCGCCAATATAACTCTTCTCACAAGAGCAGTCAATCTTGTAAACACCTTTAAGCTGCCCCTCACTAATGCTATCTTTAACTGAGCGCATATTTTGTCTAATGGTTCCTGTTGCTGAGAATTGTGCAAAAATGTTACTCCTCCCCAAAACCCTGGCAATCTTATCTATCACACCTTTAATGTATGGCAAAAAAACCCTTCCACTGCTTTCTTAAGGATCCTGGCGTCTCTTGGATACGACAACGCTTTGCGCTCTATTTATGGCTTTCCTAATTTCCCTTTCCTTATACCCTATACCCAAGAAAACATATGTTAGGTGAGAGATTTCTTCTTCCAGGTGCTCCTCATTTGATATTCTCAGGGCTCTTACAGCAAGAGTGTTAAGGACACCAAATTTTTTAGCAAGGTGATGGTAAGACTCAGCGTGAAGGTAGCTGTCAGTATGGGTTTTCTTCCTAAAAACTTGATGCCCTAATGTTCCATCTTCTTTTCTGGTAACCAATACATCCAAGAAAGGAATGCTCCTATTTTCTTCCATCTCCTTGGTAAACATAATTTCTGAGGAAATTGAGTTGAGGTGATCGAAGAATTTCTCGAGGTTCTCCCTACCATGCGACCACTTTATGTTAGTGTCGTCTACAAATCTCTTCCACCAAGTTGGACTTAAGGGAAAGGAAGCCAATTTCGCCATAAATAAGTTGGCCACAATGGGATCGCAATAAGTTGGCCACAATTAATCAAACCTGACTGGCCTCTTGCAATATAGTTAAACTTGTTAAGAGAGATATGATTATCAATTAACTAAGCATAAAAACATAGGTTCTCATAACTATACAAGAAGAGCTTATGGCTATATATCATACATTGATAGTCCTATGAACAAGTTCATCTACTATATTCAGAAGTCATTGCTATCAACTAAGAGAGCATAAAAACATAGTTTCTCATATCAATCATGAACATAATGTTGAATAACATAGTCCAGAAATTCATTAGAAATCATATACACACAAGATATCATATTAGTCATAAACATAACATTGAACATCACAATTCATGATTCAAATATGAAAATGTAATATACTTATATGTGTATCTTAAACTAGCTAGAAACTTAAGGTGGGACTTGCACTCTCCACCCAACCATAGGCTAGCTACACAACAACTTTCTTGCAGTTGAACACCCTCGAGCTAGATCCAATGACGGAGGAAATTATTACTGAAGGAATTCACACTGAAGGCTTGGTCTAACAATCAAAATATGGAGCCCACTATCTAGGTGTTTTATCAATTTCTCTCTAATAGCAAGAACCAAAGTGGTTTATCATTTGTACATATAGTAGGCACCAAGGTGGTTTATCAGTTATTTCCTAGCAGTAAGCACCACAGTGACCCATTATTTCCTCTAAGTTCATTTACAAGGGTTCACCTAAGGTTCATATGGGGTATTTATCAATCTTAAGAGTTGGAATCCATTTTCTAGGTGGCTTATTAATTGTATTTTCATATAAATCACCACATGGGTTTGATGTCCACTATCTAGGTAGTTTAACAACTACTCAACAAGCACCACAATGACCTAAAATTCCTTGTCGAGGTGGTTTATCATCTATCTAGAAAGCACCACAATGATTCAATATTTTATTGAGCCTCCTACTAATCCACAGGCTTAAACAACATAGTTTGATGGCCTCATACATATTTCTAGGGGATTCACCCGAAATTCACAAGGATTTAACTTGTGAGTATACAAGGTCAAGTATTCAAGGTGATAGTCTATAATTATGAATGCATAGGGGATGGAACCACTATGCCCACTGCTTACACAACATGTGCACAATGTTCACAAGGAATTTGATTTAATTCATTAGCTTGTTGTACCCCATGCATAGGGCTCTATCTACCATCTCAATCACCACTATGTCTTCTACTACCAATGCCCAATAACCTCCACACACTAAAAAAATCAATTGAGTGCACTCGTAAGGGAGAAACAAATCTATCTAGGAGAGAAATCAAGTCAAATTAGCCAGAAAGATGGAACTCAGGAGACAATGGACCAACCAACGAGAGCCAAACATTGTTCTCTTCAACTATGGATTTATATAATTCTTCTCAACATCCTTTTGTATGTTTGGGAGGCCGCAAGCCCGTCTGTTCAATGTGTTAGGGAAATGGAATTTATTTCTCCTCCACCACCTCCAATTGAATCTCATAAATTGATTATTAATAAGTGGCTCAACCAGGTCAATAAATGATAGTTCATAAAATTTAACATTTAAGTTCATGGTTGGTTCATGGCTTTCCAAGAAAGAAAAATCCATTAGGAATTTGGATTCCAAAAGGTTGTCTTATGAGTGATTGAAGATTTCTATGGTGAGAATTTGTGTATCTCGTAAATTTGAATCATAAACCACAATATCCATGGTTTTGGTGTCAATGTTTCGAGTCTACAACAAGTCTCATCGTTAGGACAAATCCATGGAGAAGAGCAAGGCTGAAAGACATATAAATATGATATGGAGGATAAAATAAGAGTACATATAAAAATGAGATCTGAGGTATGGACACAGCCATCTAGCAAGAAGGATCAATAAATAGGCTTAGGTATGGTCGCAGCCATCCAATCAAAAGAGTCATGCATATAGTCATGATAAACCAAAATATCTCGTAGCCTATATTTTATTGGACAAAACCCAGGGTCTTGTGCTCCATCTCGACCTGAAAAAGTACAAATTCAAGCATGCGAATAAGTGAGTTGAAGTCAAACATGCAAGAAAGTCACCTAATTACTAGCCAATGATGTAAGTTGTTAACAGGCACGAGAGAAACCACCAATTATGACAATGGCTCTCAAGGTACAACAAGTACAATCCACGGAATGTGAACAGTGATTTGGCATCGAACATCTGCAGAATCACTCAATCGAAGGCCAATGATGAGGACCTGTCGTTGAATGCGAAGAACTTGCCATTGAGGCATGCATGCTCCAAGGTACCGGAAGGAAGTCTCTATATCAGCTTCCTGGATATGAGCTGAAGTCGATAGGAAGTGACCTGGTCGAAAGAGGGCCATAATGTTTCCCACATTGTCGACATGAGACAGAGGAATAAGATGATAGTGAATTAGGACCGAAAAGAGGATCAGAGGTTGAAAACTGCAAAAGGAAACTTCTCTTGAACATATCTGCAACACGACTCCATAATTTGGCAGTATTTGACATCAAGGGATATGAGGTCATGATGACGTGGCAAAGAGCAGATGAGAGGTCAAAATAGATTACCCAAACCCATCGAGGTAAAAATGATGGAATGAGATGTCCCCAACCCGACATGAATGCAGATGAGTGTCATGTTCAAGAGCGACATACTGTTGACACGACTGAGAACTGGTTCCATTTTCCCCCACCATTGCTGGTGAGTACCCCAATTATTTTCGGAAACAAGCTTGAAGGGGATAGCATATGCTTGGCATGTAAGTTTGTCCTTCGGAAAAATCCATCCTAGTATATTTTACGAGCCCTAGGAATGAGGAACTCTGTTATGTCATGGTGACGGTTTCTGATGTCATTTAGGTTTTAACGAGTCTGACGAAGGAATAACTCAACATCTTTTCATGTTTAGAGAGTTTGAAAATAAGCGGAAATGAAAACTCCAACAGGTCCCTTTTCGTAGGTAGTCTCACAGATCCAAAAAGGTATAAAATTGTGTCTGAGAGAACCTCTTAGTAGCAATAGGCTAAGGTATTCCTTTTTCGTAAATAATCCATCCCAGCCCGAAAAAGGGGTAAACATATACTAGGAAGATATCATTTTGCAGCCTTTTAACGAGTTCAAAACAACAAGAGTCTTGACAATCTTTTCAATTTTCGAGAGTCAGAAAAGAGCTGAAAGATGACTCCAGGGGTGACTTTTTCGTGTTTTTACCGAGTCCAAAAAAGCATAAAATACAACTCGTCACTTCATCATCGTTGCGTTGAGGACCTGTAGATGTATAAGAGACACACGTAAAACCCATTTTTCGAAATAAAATAGAAAAATAATCGAAAAATATGCTCAAAAACCTAATTAGGGTTCTAAAAAATTTATAAAATGCCAAAAATGGTAAAAAATAAATTACTTTTCACTTTTACCTCTTGTGAGCAATTTTTACCCTTTTTTCACTGTGATTTTGTGGAGCTAATAGTAGACAATACACAAGGCCAATCACGAGTCAGTCTGTTACAGGTAAGAACTCATATCCTTGCTTGCATTTTGGTATAATTTTCATTGCCTACAACCCATTTTGTAGATATGTGGGGGGATTTTTGTGTAAATTAGGGCACGACGGTCAGCATGGGTTTCAGGCACAGTCTCATGCCAACGTGCTTTGAAATCAAATGGGGGCACGCCAAAAACAGTTGTGCCAACTTTGGCGACGATGTTTAGCTTGTAAATTCAACAAGTGAGCCCATTTAAACACTTCAAAAGAAAATCATTTGACTAATGACAACCATATGGATGTTTTTGCAGGTGTGAAAGAGAAAAATGGTGATCTAATGGAAGGAAAGAGAACATAGTGAAGAAGATGAGCAAACCATGGGCAATGTAAGATGCATGGACGTTCTCAGGGATTGCGGGCTCAAGAAATTCTTCATGGCACCATGTCTCCGAGCTCAACCTGAGCTATTACAGTATTGATCAATGTCTAGGACATTGATCAGGAAATATTTATAATTCATGATCAGGAACTAGAGATTGAGGTCTCAGACGTTTATTTCATAACTAGATTGTCATGGAGGGGGGCAGTACCTATCCTGACAGGTACCCGACGCACAATGGAAAACATGAGCATGGTCATCGACAGAGTGTGTGAGGGGCAAGGAAAGGATCCAAAAGTGGGAAGGTGGATATCCAAACCATTCCCGATTTGGCACTAAGTGTAGTGTTGCACACCATCACGCAAGCTGCTAGAATTCAGGCTCTACATGAGGCCACAAAAATACAGTTACTTCTTGCAGTAGATTGCATGGCACCAAATCTCTACAACTGGGTAGAGGCGGTAACGATCAATATAAAACACCAGTTGACAAAATGTAAGAATGGTAAGCTGGAACAATTCGGCTATGGGTCCATCTTGGTACCATTCATCTTGGAACAGTCACCAATTTTCCAACGTCAGGAAGTGATAGTTCCTATACCACCAGCCCAAGAGCCACAGATGGTACGTTGGGAAACTTTAATGCCAATATCAGGAGGCGGTCAACGGATGTCCCGGAGACCAAAGTTCTTTGAGTGGCTTTGTCGACAGATGATTGTCGTGGAGGACTGGCCCTATTCTGGCATGGACATTAGTGGTGATGCGAATCTCCCACTCCTAGTAGGAGAGGATTGGGATGAAGCATTGGGTAAGACTCATTTTTTTAGTTTTATGAGTATTATGATTTTTTTTATTATGTATGTTATGACATTAATCCATGTATTTGCAGATGTTGGCCTAGAAAGACCTACAGGAATGTCTCCAATAGCACAGAGGATTCCTCGTGATTTTTATGTGGCCCCTCATGGTGAGGGAGGCGAGGAGGAGGAAATCATATGCAACTTACAAGGACTCTCCAGTGGGATCCCTAACTATGCAAGATTTGATGATGTTCCTCGCGTGTACCAGAGACACACTGCAAGGGTGTCGAACCGTGTTCACTGCTTATTGAGGCAACTCGTATGGGCAGTGACGTGATACCATGAGTGTCACGCTGACTAGACACCTAGGCTTTTATTTATGCATATTTTTTTAGAGACATGATGTCTCAAGATGTAACTAAAACATACACATTTTTTGAACTTATGATGCACATGGATGCAAACACTCGATATATATATATATATATATATATATATATATATATATATATACATCTATTTTCCTGTATGAATTGTATCATTTGATGATTATTTTTTTACAAATTACGCAAATGTCTATATAATACGATATTGGCTACTGTATCAGTTAACGCATTCATTCATCTAGGAATATGTTGATATTTAATGTAATCAAAATGTCTTTCCATTAAACAAACACGCAAATACAACCTTAATATGTGAGTATTTCTAACATAATAATGCCCATTAAGCTAAAGAACAACAAGCTGTGAGTCTAGGTTAATAATCAATGGACAAATGTCGAGAGAAATGGCCTCGGTCAATAGTTCAATAACAACACTATATTCAGTGACATTGTTTCTGGTTCGTCCTAGACAAATACCTTGAAGGTATATCAACTCACCATCAGGATTATAAATCACCCAAGCTGCAGAAGACAGGTTTTGGGTACTGCGAGAGGCACCATCCATGAAGCCGACATAAGGGGTAATAGACATCTGCACAATAAGCAACGATCTAATAATCAGGAAATGCTCACAAAGCACACCAAGCCAAAAATGTACACAAATGAAAAAACACCTATGTACAAAAGAAACATGCATGAAAGACTCATTCATAGTACTTTTTGAGATACAACCCATTTCTGGGCTGATCAAGAGGATGACCTTCATAATCAATTAGCTCATAAGCCCATTTCTACAAAACATGCTTAATAATGTAGGGCCCATGCCACATGGGTTGGAATTTGCATGCCCCCAGCTTATCGTGAGCTTGGCCGTATAGGAGGACGAGGTCTCCTTCTATAAAGGAACGAGGGGAAACTGACTGGTCAAAATGAGCTTTGACCCACTTCTTCTGTGCTTCTATGATAAGATCAGCAAAGCGGCGAGTTCATCAAGCCTCCCTAAATATATAAGATGCTCTTCTTCTGGCGAAGTACTAGGAAGAAATTCAACAGCTATTTTGAGAGAAGGGATTTCACATTCAATCACAAGGGTAGCTTCCAGACCATAGACAAGCTGGAATGGAGTGAATCCGGTCGCATCCTTCACTTAGGTTCAAAAAGCCCAGAGAGATGAAAACAACATGAGATGCTGGTTTGACTTGTGCATCCAAATCATAGGTTGAAGCATAGTGACGAGAAATTTTTTCATGCCTTCAACCTGGCCATTGGCCTGAGGCTAGTACGGTATTGCGCTGCCATGACGCAGACCCAACTTAGAAGTCAAATCAGCCACCATGTAATGACGAAAATGAGAACCATGATCGGTAACGATCGCTTGAGGGGCACCAAACCTAGTAATGACGTGATTGAATAGAAATTGTGTGACTGTCTTACCATCAGCTGTAAGTGTAGGCATTTCTTCGGCTCATTTTGTGAAGTAGTCAACAACTATGATAATATAAGCATGCCCCCCCGACTGAGTGAGGGTTACACATCATAAAATCGATGCCCCACTTCATAAAGGGACCAACGGTAATGATAGGATGAAGATGGGAAGGCGGCGCGTGCATCTTGCGCTGATAAATCTGGCAATCATCCCACTTACGGATAGCAACAATGAAGTCTTTAAAGATGGTGAGCCAGAAATAACGACACACGCGGGTGCCACTGTGGCAATCATTAAGGACCTTTTCAGCCTCCTCAAGGGTCAAACACTGACGGAGAACAGAATCAACTCCGATGCGGTAGAATGTATCTTCAACTATGCGATAAGGTTGTGAATGTTGGCAGATGCGTCGACGAGTATTCTTCATCAACTCAGATCTAAAGGTGGAAGTCTGAAGATATACGATGAAATCACTTTACCAAGGATCGAGGGTGCTAATAAGAAAAATTGTGTCATCCGAAATGCATTCCTCGGAACCAGATGGAGCAGAATCAGGAGGGAGAGAGAAAATCAAATCGGTGAAAACCAATGACTTCTTCGACTTGGCGGTAGTGAACTCTAAATCAAATTCTTGGAGGATAACAATCCATTTCGAGTATTTCCCCCCCAACAATTGACGGGTCAATATGTAGGTCATAAGGTTGCAATCAGAAATCACGGTCACTGTGCACAATAGAATATAATGATGAAAACGTTGAATAGCTTGAACAACAGCCAATGCCAACTTCTCAACATGTGCATAATGTGTTTCAGTATCAAGAATATTGCGAATTAGATATTAAATGACGTGCTCATCACCATCATCATCGTCTTGTACCAAAACCATGGCAATCATACTAAATGTGACAGCGAAATAGAGGGAGTAATCGCGATGATAATTGGGAGGACGCAAAAGACAAGAATTTACCAGCAACGCCTTCAGTGCATCGAAGGATTTTTGGGCGATCTCATCCCAGAGGAACGAGACGCCTTTCTTAAGTAATCACATAAATCCTTTGGCCACTTCAGCATAGTTAGGTATAAAATGACGCAGGAAGTTAGCTTTCCCCTGCATACTCTGTAACTGATGTAAGGAGGAAGGAGAGGGGAGATTAACGATAGCTTCAACTTTGAGGGGATCGAGAAAAATTCCATCTTTAGAGACGATAAACCCTAAGAGTCTACTGGAGTCAACGCAGAAGATGAACTTATGCGGATTGAGCCGGATGTTATAGCGTCGACAGCGAAGAAAAATCTGACGGAGATGATCAAGATGGTCTTTATGCTTAGCCGAATGATCCGGAAGGTCATCTAGGTAAGGCCGAATAATGCACTTGATATTATGGAAAGCATATGACATTGCTCTTTGAAATGTAGCCCAAGAATTTTTAAGACCAAAAGGGAGCTTTTTATAGGCAAAAGTACCCCAAGGGTAGATAAAGGCAGTCTTGTGTTGATCATCCGGGATAATATTTATCTGGTTGTACCTAGAAAACCTGTCCATAAGGGAAAAGATCTCACTCCCAGCACAGTCATCAATGATCTGATCAATAAAAGGAGTGGGATAATTATCCTTAGGGAAAGCATGGTTGATGTCACGGTAGTCGACACATACCCGAATAGTACCCTATTTCTTATCTAAAAGAACAATATTGGAAACCCATTCTGTCAAGTGAATCGGATAAATAAAACCAGCTCTAAGAATTTTTTCAACTTCACCTTTAATAGCGGCCGCCTTTCTAGGGTGCACAGGATGAAGACGCTGGCGAACAGGCTTCGCACTAGGGTAGGTAGGAATCTCATGCACCACTATACTTAGATTGATGTCGGGCATTTCTTCGTAAGAGTAAGTGAAAAAATCACGAAAGTCACAAAAGAGGCTAGTATAAACCTCGATATCATCAGGAGAACAGGTCACCCCAATATGGATGTTCTCGACAACCCCCAGTTTAACGGAGACGTCGATAGGCATTGTTTGTGTGATGTTTCCCAAGTTACCTTCCACAAAGACTTCATGTGTCAGGATGGGTGTTTGAAGCAGAGGAGAAGGAACTTGAGAAGAGAACCTCTCAAGACAAGTAGGCATGGACCCAAGGCCAAGCGAATGAGGAACGATGATGACTATTGTTCCCAAGGAGGATCCTCAAGAGACATAGTTTCCATAATGGCCTCATTAGAGGGAAATATCTCTTTTAAGGGATTGGATGAATCCGAATCACCAAGCTAAGGGGATTGAGAATAAGTGTCAAGATACATACTCAAAGGAGTATGACTAGAGGGCGGAGGATCTGAAGCCAAAATAAGTTCACAATTATAAATCTCGATTGGACTTGACGACATCGAATCACCAAATGAATCAATATGCTCGGGCTAAGGGATGATCCACGGAGCAGAAGACCTGTAGATCATGTTAACCTGAGCAGTGCTAGGTGGAGGAAGAGGAAAAAGGCCCATGAAGGCAGGATATTTGAAAAGACCTGGCCCTACGCTCTCATATGGCATAGGAATTTGATCTACGTATGGAAAATTGCTCTCATAAGACGAAGAAGTGAAGAAAGACAACTGATCAACAGTGATGATCTTTCCTTCATGTGGAAATCGAAGAACATGAAAGAGAGTTGACGGAACACACAACATGGAATGAGTCCAACTACGACTGAGGAGAATATTGTAATTGAGCTTGGCATCAATGAATTCAACCTCAACGTTAACTATCTTCCCTTCTAACGTGATGGGTAAACTAGAGAGAACACCAAGAGGGTGAGATTCCCTTCCATCAAAGGCTTCTATAGAATTTGGAGATGAATTAAGAGTTGAAGAACCGATGGCTTTCTAGTAGGCAGATGACATGACGCACGTAGACACACCCTCGTCCACGACTGCTCGATGGATATTCAGTCCATTAATCCCAACTTGGATTATCAGTGCAAGCTGGTGAGGGAGACGCGGGACAAAATTTTCCAAATCGAAAGTGATAAGGCTCGAATTAGCAGGATCAACCCCACCAATGGCAAATAATAAATTCTTTCATTGAGACAGACAACTCTGAATTACTTCTAATGCAGAAATAGTAGATCGTGCCTGAGCCAAATCCTCAACAATACTGTAATGCTAAGTAGCACATGTGTTAGGATTTTAAGAAGACTTATGGAGTGCACCTTTGGAATGTGGTCGTACAACGGGCTCAGTACTAGGCCTTTCAATCTGAAGAGGGCTAGAAGTAGGCGAGGGAGGAGGACCATCATCGATCTCTTTCCCTGCTTCCTGACGCAGTTCGGTATAATCTTTCGATCATGTAGCAATAGATATAGATGCAGAACCATTCATCATGAAAACCTGAGAGCCAAATCGGGCAGAGGACTGAGGTTTCTCTACCAACTAGGTTTGCTGTGATGGGAACGGTTCTTTAAGAACAATAAGAGTGCTTTGGGTGCCTTTGAGCAATCGACTTAGTTCGGCTTATCGGGGACAGTCCTTGGTGTAGTGCTCTTCGTCACAAATCAAACAAGGGTACTTTGTCTTAGGTTGTGAACCATCATCAGCACGAGATTTCTGAGAATCCTGTTTCTGGGTATCGGCTTTGGCCTTACCTTTACCCTTATTTTTACCCTTGGAAGTTTTATCCGTCAGATTAGACTGTACGACATTCACTTCTGTAGTTTTACCAGAATTCATGGGTGGCTAAGAAGCACTATCATTGGAAGGAGTATATTTTTTCTTCGCAGGATTTGGATAAGAAAATTTCCGAGAAATCTGAGACACGGAATTGATGATACCGTCGATGGATGGCGTCGTCAGTGCTTTGGAAGTTCCAGGTCAAGGGGCATCAGGCAAGAGTTCGTACAATGTGCCAGACTAAGAGTACACAAGATCAAGGTATTGGGCACGAGTAATGGATTGTTCCTCAGCAACACATGCCCCCATAGCAATGTCCTTAACAATCGGAGCAATGAAGGAAGTAGTGAACCAATCAGTTAGAAGTTGATCAGGAATCTCAAACTTGATCAGATGACGTCGATGCCTCCATTCATGAATATGATCAGAGATATGGGTAGCTCGATCTTACTACAAGGATGTGAGGAAGTGCGTCCCAGTTTCATACTAAACTGGTAACTGAAAGTATGTGAGAAATTCCATGGCCAAAGAGTTGAAATGTTGGAAGACGCTGTAGGAAAGTTCAATGTACCACTTGGAAATAGAACCAGTAACAGTCCGTTGGAAAAGACGTAGTCGAATATAATCATCAACCCAAGAGTTAGAGGAACACCAAAGGTGGTATGTCATAACGTGCGCTTGGGGTCTTCTCCGGACTTGCCCTCAAATTTGGGATAGTCGCTAGGAATTTTGGTTGGAATTGGGGGCCAATATGGATTATGAAGGATAGGATCATTCATCAACTTCGACACATTGGGCAGTTCCAACGTAGCAAGGAAAGGTAATTGAGTATTGAAAGGAATTGTAGGTCGTTGATAAAGACTAGCATTCTGTTTCCACCCAGGTTGAAAGAAATTCTACCCACATATGTTTTGTCCCGGAGGATTCTATCCATAGGGGTTGTAAGCCTGAAAGTTCTTCCAATACATGGGTTGAGGACCAGAATATTGATTCTGAGCATACCACTGAGGTCCTGTCTGAGCAACATATGGATTTTGTTGCGAAATGAAAGTGGTGCCTTGAGGTGCATTATACAACACCTGAGTTTGACCTGACAGAAGATACACAGTGCCTTGAGGAGCATTGTATACCATATGGGATTGACCTTGAGGGATGTAAGTAACGCTTTGGGGTGCACTATATATGACCTGAGATTGACCTTGAGGAATATAAGTGGCACCTTGAGGCTGAACGGGCTGCCCTTAGGGTGCAAGTTGACCTGGATACTGAGGTTGGACAGGTTGTCCCTGCGGAGCAGGTTGGCCTAGATGCTGTGAGCCACCAGGTTGCCCTTGTGTAAGAGGTTGGACTAATGGTTGGGACGGGCCAGGTTGCCCCTGAATACTAGGTTGACCCAGCGTAGGACCATAGGGTTTTCCTTGTTGTACAAAAGTTTGGACTTGCTGAACATAAGGCAGGTGTTGTTGCACAAAAGATTGTCCCTGTTGCGGATAGATTTTCCCCCCAGGAGCATAAGATGCACCCTGTTGAACATGAGGTTGACCAACAGGACAGTAGGGTTGTCCTTGTTGGACCAAAGGTTGTCCCTGAAAGGGTTGTCCCTGCTGGATCGAAGGTTGTCCCTATAAGGGTTGTCCTTGTGAACCAAAGGGTTGTCCCTATTGGTATGTGAAATGACTGGGATAAATTGTAGGCAAATAGATGGGATTACCATACATGTCATAATGATGTGGAGGATTACCAGAAGTTTTGAACTGCTGAGAACCCTAAAGGGTGGAATTCTACTGCCGAAGACCCTGAGAGGTAGAATATTGTTGTTGAATGGCCAACAAATACTCATCGAATGTATAAACGCTAGGAATGGAAGTAGAAACCATAGGCGCACTACTAGCAGGTTGGATTTCTACAACGTGAGGTTGTGATCCACTCACGGCGAGCCTAACAGGTATCGTGGGATTTATAAAAATGGACCTACGAACAAAAAAGGACCCTGATGATGACAGAGTCATACTAACAGCCGGTGCATATGAAGCCACACAGACAGTGGGTCGGATAGGAACAGAGGTTACCATCGTCGATGTCATAGGAGTTGAGGGTGATGCCCTCAATACCGAGACAAATGAGCTCCCGAAGGGAGTTGATGTATCAGACCATATTGGATTCTGATAGAAAAATGCAACACCAGAAATAATATGACCCAAAGTTCGATAATTGCGTGGGAGAGAAACCAGTTTTGAGGAAGGTTGACTTGAGACATAATGAAATTTCTCCGAAGGGAGTTGATGATCTTTTATAGAAACATAAAGCTCTTCACTACTAATGGGACTTGAAGAATCCATGTCGGATGAAGCCACTTGATCGTCGAAAAGGTGATGAGCGGTAGCAAGTAAAGCAGTAGCTAATAAAGATGGTTCCAAAGTAAGAGGAGGGAATTCTTCCTTGTTCCCAAAACTAGACCAAGCGTCCCGAGGTTGCCAATTGATATCAAATGGCTCTTCAAGAGGAGATCAGGTAGCGAGAGGTAAGATACTTGTAAGGATAGACTGCCAGAAATTGACAGACCTAGTGGGTTGAGATGCTTCTGAACAAAATTTAGGAGAAGGATCACCACTAGGAGATAATGAAGAGGAAGATGAAACTGGTGGTTCCACCACCATGACTGTGTTTCAAAACATAAAGGAAACGAGATAGCCTATTTGAGGCTTCAAGGTCAAACACTAAGGAACTACTAAAAACAAGCCAAGAAAATATTTTTTACAGGAATGTGATCATAGGCAATTAATTTTATGACATTGAAACGAAACTCTGTTGTTTCATGTTTTAAGAGCCGAGAAATAGGAAAAATGTGACTCTAGTCACTTTCAGTTTGAACGAGCGTGAAAGTACAAGTGCTCGATGATCTTTTCAATTTTAGAGATTCACGAAAAGACAAAAATGACTACTCAGGTAATCTAAGCAAGAGGGTGTGCCAAGTTTCCGTGAACTGCAATATACACCTTGGTGATAGAATGTAAGAGAAATGACCAAGGACTTGACGTACGTGCAACCAGTCTCCCCAAATTCTATGTTCAGTGTATCACGGTTACAGGGCGGCAGACTCGGCTTCCTATGGATAAAGGACTGCAACCTATGAGGGTCTCCCTTTATATACACGACGGTACTGGTATCACAAGTCCATGCTAGCATTGTCTAATTCCAAGTGGAGAACGAAAGCTACTAGGTTTAACGACGTCGGAACACGTCACTAGCCTAGACCTCTAAAATATGTGCATTAGGTTTCAATGCTTCCTTAGGTTGATTGAATTCATTTTAAAGTTGATCTTGAATTAATGTTGTGATTTCGAGGCCTTAACGAATGTGATCTCGAATTCTTAATGCAGAACTACATGCAAAAGAAAATCATTTCCATTCAATGAACGCTAGCTAAGAGAAGGATAGTAGTCTATAACAAAGTAGCAATCAATTGAATCACAAGAAGAATTTCACTAATGCATCTAATACATCCAAAGCAGAAAAAAATATATATATATATATATTTCCTGGTTTGCTAAAAGCTACTAACGCAAAATAACATTTTCATTTTCAATTTAAGCGAAAGAATGCAAATTTTTCCTTTTTAGATGAATGAGAAGCACAATGCACCGTTAAACTAAAAAAGAAAAATGAACACTAGTTTTTAGAAATTCGAATGTAATGATCTAAATTAAAGAGATCAATCCAATACAAACATGAAACACACTCAAAACAAGGATGCACTCCTTCAAGAAAATAGAGGGCTTTCGAACAGATTCAACGAGCAATGTAATATATGCTCAAAGTGAGGAATGCAGAGCTAAACGAAAACAAAGGTGATCATTCAGCAAACCCAAGACACAAATAACCGAAAGAAAAGCTAAAACAATCAGTCAACGAATTGAAACGACAAAGAGAAATGTGACTCGTACTCAACTCAGAAGGCTTAGTGAGGACAGAGTCGAAAAAATGGCACAAGACACCTAGAAACCCTAGGGCAACAAACTCCACTGATAAGATGAGGGACAAACAGCTGAGAAGACCAAGACAATAGATTCAAAAAAATCCCAGTGGTCCATAGGCAAAATATTTGGCTAAAATTCAATCACATATTTAGAGCATGTCAGCGCTCGCAGTTGACGCCCACAGCTCAGAAAAAAACAACATGCGCCAATCAGAATGATTGTTCAAGGAAAAGCAGCATCGAGCTAGAAAACCATGGGAAAAAATAAAAACCACTGAGAAGAAGTTAAAATTAACACTCTGGAACTAAACATGATGGCTGAAAACATTCAGACATGTCAAACAAAGTAGAAAAACGATGAAATGACTAAAGTTGACTCGACAAGAAAAACACTAGATGAGCAATGAGAGACAACAAACACATTGATCCCCAGTATGGTCACCAAATTTTTGTGCAGGTAAATCCCCTTTATGGACAGAGGCGATCCCTCTAGACCTAGAGTGGGTCTAGCAACAAGGGAACATGCTAATGCGTAGGATTCCTAGTTTATGAATGAAACTGAGTCGGGACATATGACCTACCATTAGGGGAATTTTGAGGTCTAAAATGGGCCTCCTAAGGAAATTATAAAATAATAGTGGAAAAAATCAAATAAGATTTGATGACATCATCAAATTTTAGAGGGAAAAATGAAAAAACTACTTTTTCAATTCATATTTTCAACTTATCTCCCAAAGTTTTAACTCAAATTTCGAGCGGGAGTACTCGTTGGATGCGGAATTTAATTCCCCATCCAAGGAGTACCCATGTTGCATAAAGTGGGTCCTACTACACGAAAATGAGAAATACATAAAAAAACGTGATTACAATCACGTTTTTTATGTATTTCTCATTTTTCGTAGAAGGATTCATCGAAGAAGTATGCATGGAACTCCTTGGATGAGGGAGTCGTCGCATCCAAGTATAAAGCTCGCTTAATGGGAGATAGCTAAAATACGAGTTGAAAAAAAGTAGTTTTAGTAAATTTTATTATTTTTTAATATTTTTACTTTTTCTCCAAAAATGGTGAATCATCCATTATGGATGACATCATCATCTTGAATCCTATTGGTTCTTATAAAGTTTATTTTGGTTGTACATTTTTCTTAGGAGGCCCATTTTAGACCTCAAAATTCCCCTAATGCTTTGTTCTAATGCAGTTGTCGTAGCTATGGCAACAGTCTCCTGATCTTCATCGTTACATGTCATGGTCCTTTAGCGGTAATACTCAAGTGCCTGCACAAGGATCAAAGAACGATGGAAACATACGAAAACATACTTGCATTCATAACTATTTAATTGGTCAAGGAGAACTAAATGTATTGCAAAAGATTAAACACATTAAACGCAAAAAGGGAACCAAAACATTAGTCATGTATTAATAAGTAGAGAGAAGAATTTTACAACCAAAAGAGCCTTGACATTGCAGCCTCCTTCGACGATTCCAGTCAAACGTGTCTCAAGCATTCGTCGGGGATTAGACTTGGCGAAGCAATGGGTCTACACTCTCTCTCGTCAATGGATTCCTCTCTACTCTATCTCACACTAGCTATAGTAAATTGTTCAGCTATTCAACCATTTCAGCTAGCTGCAACTATGTGAGCAGGATGTATTTATAGGAGAGGAGGAGGTGGTTTGGGATCCCTCATATGATGGAAGTGAGGCCTTATCCTTTGGGAGGTTGCTCAAATGTAGGAAACAACAAGCCAAAGGAAGGTCTTTGACATTATTTAGTCGAACAAACCATGCTAAATCCGCTCACGAAGTGGTTGGGAATGGAAACTTCATTTCTATTTAAAAAAAAATTCCAAAAATATCTCGGCGCGAGTAGTCCACTGAGACAAAGTGCCAATGGGTGCGAGGCCCAGTGCTAATTTCTCTATGGGTGCGAGGCCATAACTGCCTACCAACACCGACCCAAAATCATATGTTTTTGAGAGCCTGCTCCAGGAATAGTCAATAGAGGAAATGTTCTTCTCATGGCAATGGATGCAGTGACATTTTTTGCAAGGTATGACAATACACATAAGTCATAGAAATGGTCCTCCAATGTTCGAGATGGGGATTGCAGGGATGGTGATAAAATGTTGTGTAACAATACTCTCTAACCCCTTTTATTGTATACTCTAGATTTTTAATCATTGATGAATGATGCAATCATTACAAAGCACTAATCCTTACTCTCTTAACTTGATTACCTTCTAGAATGATGACTAACTCAAGTCAACTCTATTGACCAAATACCATGTGAAAATACCTTATAAATTTCCCCTGGAATTCACTATAGTGCGCACAAAATGTGCAAAAATACACTTAGAAGCAATAACACACCCTATACACTCAGGAAGTGCATTATAATGCAGATGAAAATCTTACTAGGGTGAGCCATAACGCATTTTGTATTCCTAGTAGTTGTGTTAACCTGTATTATAAAGCCAAACCTCTTGTAGGATACTCCAAACTTTCTTGAACCTGACCATCTTCCTCTGTAAACATCTCCCAAGCTTGTAGATCCTCTTCAAACCTTAATAAATCCTCATTATCATGCCATCAACCTCTTATAACCATGAAAATTCCTCCAAACTTGTTGACACCAATTTCAACACTGTCAATCCTCAACTGACTCCTCAGGTAGACATCCTAGATTGAGTGCCAATAACAATTGTCTCCACAGATGACTCATTAGGAAAACATCCTAGGTTGAAATCCATGCCAAAACCATGAGGCCAACATGTATAACACTAATCTACCATGTTAGCCTCTCTTCTCGGCACTTCTTTTCATAAATACTCTCAGATTAACATTATTGGCACTTAGCATTTTCATATCTACATTTCCTTTACTTCGTAGCAGCTTGAGAACTCATTGAGTCTCCACTTACACACTCACCACTTTACACATGTGCCTACTCTCACTCCCATATATTTAATTTGGTGCTTAGATCTCTTCCTTTAAAACTAGACAACTTCCTCTTTTTTATGTTAACTTCTCTATTATGTGCATATAATGTCGTCTCACTTTGTAATCAGCGTGGGAACCACCTAGTTCACATCATTTAAGTTTTCTATTTATACCCATAGAAATCCATTAGTTTTCACCCAATTCAAAATTATTTATATCATATTTGGCATTCGAGACCATGTGTTTTGGCCTTATCCCTCAGCTTCTACTTCTCACTAACGCACATGACCCAGGTGCTATAACCACAGGCTTAACCATAAGCCATCCTAGAAGAAATGGTATGAAATATGGATATGTCACTTGACAGTGATCATGTTCACCATTTAATGTTTCCTATTATTTCCTATATGTCACCTGCCACTCGTCAACCAAGTTCATTATGGTATGCAAAACCCTCCAACCTAGCGGTCTGATAAACAAACACGACATTTTCTCCAACTAACAACAATTTCTTCATCTACAAGTCACCTCATGTTATCCAAGTTTGACATTGTGTGTGTTTCTCTTCAACCAAGCTGTCTGATAAATGGACATGTCATATGATAGTAATATTCTTGTTTTATACTCCTAACAAAAATTTGTTCATTTATCGCGCACTACCCATCGACCAATTTTTTTCACTACTATTTTGAAGTTTCAATGTACCTGTTCCTTGGTAGCCTAGTGAGGGATCCACATGCCACATCACTTTCCAAATCATGCATTCATGTCATCTGTTTCAACTAATAATAATTTTCCACATTTCCACCTACTCACATTTTCCTGTCACATGTCACTTTCCAAATGTACATTTGGCCACCCAAAAGTTTCGAATCACCTGCCACATGTCACCTCCTTTATCTACCAAATCATCAAATTACCACATGGTTTCCATGTAATCCACCTACATTGGCCCACCACTTTTCGACCAAGTTCACTTTGGAGTGAAAATCCCTCATATTCGGTGGTCCAATAGATGGACATGTCAATTGACGTTTTTCTTATCTTGTTAGTTTCCATAGAATGTTTCCTGTCTATTTCCCATTTCTCATCATCCACCTATTGTGGATAATCACAACCAATTTAGAATGGGTAGTATAGTGAGGGACACACAAGACACATCATGGATACACGTCATCTACTACAACTAATAAGAACCCACCACATGTCTTCCTACTGACATGTTCCCACCACATGTCACTCACCAAATGTCCACTTGGTCTGACAAAAATTTCAAATTCATGTATCACATGTCACTACCTTGAGATGCCACATCAATTTTCCTACCATGTGGTGTCCATGTCATCCAAGCTACTTGTTACCCATATCACTTGAGTTCGATCTACAATGTTCATTTATTAAATCATTGGTATTGTGGGAGGGACCCTTCATGGTTTTGGTACAAAACAAGGGGGGTGCCACAACCAATCATAGGATGCCACATGGTCGATGGTAAACCATTATGGTTTCCACCATGGGGGGTGCCTTCCCATTAACTTTTGGATGTGCATGAACCCCCTCCTATTTTAGATCTACCCAACCTTCTCATTTTGAAGACATGACCGGTGAGGAATATTTGGTGGGTGTTAAGTTGATGAGCACTTACCAATTAGCCCACTCTAACTTGGGGCATTGACCAAGATCCTATATTACCAGTCTGTCGCTCATTGGCTCTCCCTCCTAAGCTTTCCTTTTAGTAGTGAATCTCAATCTTGTGAGGGGCTCATTGCTTGGCAATCGTGGACTCTTCTTTCAAAGCTTGCCTTTTGGCAATGACTGCCAATCCGATGAAGGGAACTTTGATCTGGTGAGGGGGGCATTGCAGATTACATAATATGCTATCTCTCTTGATCTTGTGTTTACTTTGTGATCCCTCATGAACTTGCACATCGAATACCTCCTAATCTTGCATGACCATGACATCAATGCTAAAATTTCAATAATCTCTCCCTTTGGCATTGATGGAAATTATATTTGACCTTAGAGCATGAGCATGTAAAAATAAATATGTGTGAATTACTATTCCAAACTCTCCAAGTACCATTAAAATGCACACACCAATGTAAATTCCCAATACTAAAATATTTATGTTACCCAAATCTCTCCCCCTTTGACATCAATGACAAGGGGCCTGTGATACTTCTTGTCTAGTGCGCTTATGTTGCTCCTCCTATGTCAATTGGATAGGCTTCTCATGCTAATGACTATTTTTCTCATTTGTATAGTGCAAATGAATCCCCCTGAACACATGCCACACCTCTTGATCTAAAAGCCCCCTCTAAGCTTATTTCTTCCCTTTTCTCTTCTCTCCTGACATACAACTATCCCTAACTGAATTGGAAATTTGCCTTCATTCCTTTGAAGAAATCCATTTAAGAGATGAGGGAGACATCACTTCCGAATTTTGCCTTAAATATTCAAAGGTTTCTCTTACAAGATGCCTACTGAATATGATAGCTATTTTTTCCCTTTTTTATATCTATTCCAAACTTACAACCTGGTCAACTACTTGTTCTCTAAGAAAATGATACTTTATGGGTATATGTTTGGTTTTTCAATGAAGAACAAGGTTCTTGGACATATAACATTTGGATTATCACATACAATGAGAATTGGTCCATCATACATTACCTTTATGTCTTGCAAAGTGTGCTTCATCCACAAAATCTAAGTGCAACACGTAACAACTGCTATAAGCTAAACTTCATCTGTGGAAAATGAGAGTCAAGGGTTTCCACCCTCCTCCTGCCCTCCCCCCCCACCCCCCTCTCTAATATTTTTTCACATCCTAGAATTCAGAGTGGCTCTCTTCTATTTCATTTAATTATTTTCTATGAAATGTTCTTGTCATTTCCTCTAGGACCTAACCCATCATTCTACACAACAGAAACACCTCACAAGGCTATTTTAGCATCCAATGTACCAACCCTACACAATCATATTTATAGCTAGTGGATCAAATTTAATCTAATAGTATGAGAATAATTAGCTATTGTTTTCATCATCTCATAATTTTTCTTCCTCCATTGAATCTTTCTTGTATCTCATCCATATGTGGCTACATCAACATGCAACTCCCCTAGTTGTAATATCTAGTAGCCCATAAGATGATCTCAATTTTATGAGTTAGTACTAATTCTAAATTTTTAGTTTCTTACCTATCCATTTCATATGCATATTCATAAACATGCATTCACATTATGAATTTCCTACACTTTTTCTCATCATTCACATTCATCTATTAAATGCAATATTATCCTTCCTTGTGAGGGATTGTAGTAATTCAAATGACATGTTTCACAAGCATAAGCACAGCATGTTTCCCTCTTTCATATGGAAAAGAACAACAATAAATCATTTTTTCCAAGTAACATGGAATCATCAGGTGAATATTAACATCACCTAGTGGATAGCCAATACCAACTCTTTATTTTTTGCCATTTGTGCTTTCATATCATTCCTAATATCACAAATTCACTAAGGAATCTCTTACCTAATTCCCTCTCAATATTTTGAGCACACATAAACGATACATGCATTGTTGTTAGTAGTCAAGTGGGTGCTACCTGATTAGTTGATACCTCATGGAGGGTTCTTACATTCTTCTTTACCAACCTCTTGATCAACACTTTATTATCCATATCATTATCTCTGCAAAGATTATATGCAATATCCTTATTAACTTCTTCAACCATATTGTCAAATTGTACCTAATTACGTGTTCATCGGTAACCCTTGTTAACCATCATAGTTATCTTATAACAACAAATTAATGATTCTTCATTCATGTTATATGTATGCTCATGCATTATTGTATGCACCCATTCGATGTCAATATGCACCTATTATATTATTGTACTAATGCCTATTAGAGCATATGCATTTTTTCTTGGAAACTCAATCTCTTGCAACTCTATCTTTCATATGCTCTTTATTTATATAACATACAATGACCTTTTCAAAACTCAACAAAATCATTGAAAATAGAAAACTACAAGTTTGAGAGATTCTCTCTCATGATTTGGTTACATCACTTGGCCATATGCTTCTGCAATGATCATTTTATTGTTGTTCAAGGGAAATGTAGTTAGCATTTCAAATACATCCTTCATAACTTTGGCAATCAACATTCCATTATATTGCACTTTAATAGTTTTGTATCAATCTCTTAATAGAGATTTGTTACACATGTCATGAATCTTGTTAAATTCCTTTTCCCAGCAATCTTGGGTCCATGCAACATTTTAATTGTATCCAATAATCATGGTTCCTATGTTGTACAACCTTACTACTGTAATCCTTGCTATGGGACATTTTCTTTATGATTTATCTCTGATCCATTGCTATGAAAATTATATTGCTTTGGTCTATTTATGGCACTTTCGGCCTCATGTTGATCTACAACTTTTTAGTTTTATTTATGTAGTCTATTTCCTAGCCCATCCAAGTCTAATGTTTGAACCACAACTTTAATACGTTTCCTTCTTGTTTTATTTCTATCCCATCTGTCTCCAGGTTTTGAACTTTGATGCCACTTTGTAATATACCCAACCCCTCCTATACCTTGTTGAGGGCAGGGGGTGTCATTTTTTTCTCTTTTTTTATTCAATTAGGAACTTTTCTCGTAGATCGCCATCACCTTCTTCTCATGGAGAGCTTTCTAGATGTACAAACATTATTCAAATCCAAGTTTAGATTGTCAAGATATGGTCAACTGAAGATTTTCCCCCTTGATGCAATGTCAATGCTACTACGAAACTACCATGTGGCAGATGGTATGTCACCCATCCATGTGCCATAGTACATGATTCCATGTTAGCACTAAGCCAGTCATGTCTCCAAAAATTAATCACTTTAAATTTAATTAAGTTAAAATTTAATGAACGACCTAATATATTGAAGTTCATATAATCATATAGACTAGCGCAATCACGCAACCATATAAATTAAATGACTGATAAATTGATATATCAATTTAGATACATCAAAACACTTACCTCATAATACCAAGCAAAAAAACTAAATAATAACTTTATTTTAAATTTTATTATACAAATTTTCACAAATTTTCATATTATTTTAATTTTAAAAAATCCATCATTACCGATAAATATTTCTAATAAACACTCTGATTACAAAGAAACAAAAATAAACATTCCATCCATTCTATTAATTTCAGTAAGGCAAACACCCCATGTCCGCACTATTTAAATAAAAATAAAAAATGGCATTTATTTTATTTAGGATTAGTCAATTTAAACTTTTTTCTTTTTTCGCACATCACATCTGAATGATATATACCACAAATTTGATTATAAAGTTGTTAGGTTTTGTTTGATGATGATATATAAATATCCAGAGGAAAACATGTAAATGTAATTGAGAGGAAAAAAATAAATATAATTTAGTTATGGTAAATAGTCTATTCTCATTTAATTGATTTAATAAAAAATTATTTGTATATTTTATTTTTAAATATTATAATATATATATTTTTAATAGATATTTTAAATTATTTTAATTTTTAAATAAATAAATTTAAAAATAAATAATTTAAATTTAAAAAATAAATAATAACAATATTTAAACTCATTTTTTAAATTTATCTATTTTACCACTTTTTATATTATATTTATAATTCAATTTATTTAAAATTATTATATTTATAATTCAATTTATTTAAAATTTTATATGAATGAAAAAGTTTTACAATAATATCAACTTATTTTATTTTATATTACATTCATGATTTCATTTAAAAACTCTTCTAACTCATTAATATCATATTCATATTTTCCTTTAAAAACTCTTCTAACTCACTAATAAAGTTTTGCATTAATTTCACCCTTATATAATGTAAAATTAAAACATTTAAATTATGTAATACATATTTAGGTTCTATCTATATCGATTGATATCGAATTATCTTGATTCTGAATTGAGTAAGCATTGATGATATGATATGATTATAATTACATTAATATAATGTTTACTTATGTGGTATAAGAAATTATAATTATTATTATGATTATAATTTTATTTT
Organism: Pinus albicaulis; assembly: GCA_034641835.2. Taxonomy (NCBI): domain Eukaryota; kingdom Viridiplantae; phylum Streptophyta; class Pinopsida; order Pinales; family Pinaceae; genus Pinus; species Pinus albicaulis. Next base: position 1,129,843,314 of record CM076577.1, on the reverse strand, counting down.
ATTTTTAATATATTTTATTTTATTAATTAATTAAATAAATATTTTTCAGATGAATCATATTATTAAGATTTGGTTTAAATCTTAATGATATGATTAATTTGCAAGACATTTATCTATTTTATGGATCACAAAAGTTATAAATCTAACTTTATTAATTAATACTAAAATTTATGAAAATAATATTACATTTAATATTTTTTTTATAATATTTTTTTTTAAATTAAATTTTTAGGTAATGATTATTAATATTTATTAAATTGATACGGTGTTGGAGCCGAAAGGATTTTGAGCGCAATGGCTAGGGTTTCTGCATTCAGACTATGGGCCGCTGCCACTCCACAGCCACTCCCATCCAACTCGGCTAGATTCGGAACCTTGGCTCCTTTGTTACAGGGGCTGCATCCTCTTGATATACGGGGTCTGTTTCACGACGGTCTCTCAAACCCCATTGAAATCTTTTTTTCAGCAATAGTCCTCAACGCAATTCGCAGCGCTTTACAGCATATGATTGTCACGGCCGCCATAGCTCTATGGCCGTCTAACTGCGCGGAGGCACGATGGTGCGATCTAGTTTTCCCTTTTTTTGAACGCAGGCTCGTTTTTTTCTACGCCTATGCCTGCAGACTCCTTCCCTTGGCTTCTTCCGCACTATGCTTCCACATGCAGAGGCTGTATCGCCAGAATATGGAGATATCTTTGAAGCCCTGCGAACTCACTGAATCAACTTCGTTTCCAAACTCCGGCAGCCGGGACCCTCCTCATCTCCAGCAAACGACTTTTCAGATTCAAATAATTACTCTGACGGGAAAAACCCTGCTCCTTGGGGTCCAACCCTCTCTTACAGTGCGCCATCTCTCAAAGATCCTCAAACAGAGGCTGGGGATCCCTTCCTCACTTTTGCGGCTCCTCTACGCAGGTAAGTAGCTTGATAATAATCTGCCTCTTTCCTTTTACAATATTGAAAGAAATGCCACAGTAATCCTATCACTTCGGCTAAGGGGAGGTGTCGTAGGGCAATCCTCTACCTCCAAGGGTTTTTCCTACAAAGATGTGGTTCATGCACAGCTCGCCAAGAGGACTGCCCATCCTGCTGAGGCTCCCAAACCTTTCTTGGTGGATAAAATGGAGGAAACCCCTGCCATTGAAATCACTCATCCATCTCTGGATGATCAGTACCAGACATTTGCAAAATCAGCCATCATATGTAGATTTAATGGACTATGGCCCCGTACTGCCGATCTATACCAGTGGATCCACTCCAACTGGACCAATAACAACAAAGTCTTCTTATGCTCGAAAGGTTTCTTTATTGTCGTCTTTGCCTTCAATGAAGATTACCAGAAAGCCTTAACAGGAGGCCCCTGGTTCTGGGGATCAGTTGGACTTTTCCTCACCCCCTGGTTCCCAGACTTCGACCCCTCTACCGTTGTCATCACCAAGCTTCCTATCTAGGTCATACTTCCAAATCTCCCTGCGCATCTATGGCATTTTGCTGTCTTTCAAGGAATCAAGGACACATTAGGCTGCTTCCTGGCTACAGATACCTCAAGGGGGGAGAAAGGAATATATACCTTTGGCAGAATTTGTGCGGAAATAGACATTAGCAAAGGGCTGCCAGATCAGATCATCCTTAAAGTTGGGGACTTCCATTGGACACAAACCTTGGACTATGAGAACACATCCTTCAGATGTCGCCATTGCCATCAGATAGGGCATCTCTAGAATTCATGTGCAACGTTCCTCGACAAAAAGAAGACTATTTATCGCAAATCCAAATCCAAGAGCTGGAAACCTTGTGATAGACCCCCTATGGATGATTTGGAGACCTCTAGCTCTAATGAGGAGGACATTGAAGTGGAAGAGGAGCATTTAGAGCATCCGAAGGACTCGCCCTCAACCTGCCCCGAGGATCCTTCTGTGCCTCTGATCTCGCAGAAATGCTCGCATGAGACTTCTTCTTCTAATTCAGACAAGGAGACTCCTCCTTTAGCACAGAATAGTCTGCAAGTAGTTCCGGTCCAGCCAGATCAGAATGGTTGGGTCAAAGTCAGTAAAAAGAAAGGGAAAAAATGTCGATTGGGAGACTCTACCCATGCTGGGTAGACTCCTTAGTCTTGCTCGTTCTTTTCTGTTCTCTTTGTTATCTTTTTGCTTATGTCATGGATGCTCTTTGGGACCGAGGTTGATACTATATCATTTCCGGTTCCCTTGCTCTTTTGCTTCGCTTCTCTGCAAGCTCTGATTGTACCATATGTTTTTTCTTAATAGAATTAGTCTTATTCAGAAAATAATAATAATAATAATAATAAAATAAATAAAAATAAATAAATAAATAAATAAAAAATAAAATAAAATAAAATTATTAAATTGAATTGAATTACTTAATTTATTTTGAAATTTTATTTTTGTATTTTAAAAGTTTTAAAAGTCTTTCCAAATTATTATAGTTTTGTTGAGTTAAAAATTTAGGAAGATTAATATTACAATAAATATTTAGAAAACTCATGAAATATAAATAAGTTGGTTTAAATGAGGTTTAAAAAGAATGATTGTTTTTTTCTTTTTTGCTAGATTACTCATTAGAATTGATGACCTTATATAACTAGAGTCTTAATAGTACACCTTATTACCAACTTTTATAAATCTCATGAGTACATAAACATGAGGAAAAATGATTATTATTCTAACCATCTAAATTCAATTTCTATAACAACGGGTAGACTCCTTAGTCTTGCTCGTTCTTTTCTGTTCTTTATTATCTTTTTGCTTATGTCATGGATGCTCTTTGGGACCGAGGTTGATACTATATCATTTCCGGTTCCCTTGCTCTTTTGCTTCGCTTCTCTGCAAGCTCTGATTGTACCATATGTTTTTTCTTAATAGAATTAGTCTTATTCAGAAAATAATAATAATAATAATAATAAAATAAATAAAAATAAATAAATAAATAAATAAAAAATAAAATAAAATAAAATTATTAAATTGAATTGAATTACTTAATTTATTTTGAAATTTTATTTTTGTATTTTAAAAGTTTTAAAAGTCTTTCCAAATTATTATAGTTTTGTTGAGTTAAAAATTTAGGAAGATTAATATTACAATAAATATTTAGAAAACTCATGAAATATAAATAAGTTGGTTTAAATGAGGTTTAAAAAGAATGATTGTTTTTTTCTTTTTTGCTAGATTACTCATTAGAATTGATGACCTTATATAACTAGAGTCTTAATAGTACACCTTATTACCAACTTTTATAAATCTCATGAGTACATAAACATGAGGAAAAATGATTATTATTCTAACCATCTAAATTCAATTTCTATAACACTTTAAATTCAAATTAAACATATTATTGTAATAACTTCAAACTTTATTATTATACCACTTTAAACCTTTAAAAATTAAACTTTCAAAAATTATATATATATATATATATATATTTATAGTTTATTCTTTTTTCTTTTTTTTTGGGCAATGCAATCATCACTTCACTTTGAGATATTTTTATTCAATCATTATGATTTTTATTTGAATGCTTATAAATAAATTATTTTTTTAATAATATATTTTCAAGTTGTTAGTATTATTATTTGTGCATAGTTTTTTATAATTTTAAGTTGTTAGTACAATTATTTGTACATAGCTTTTTAGATAGAGAGAATTGGTTAATTGTAGTGTGTAAATTTAATAGCAATTGCAGCATCACCAGATGTTGCAAAGGAAACACCTTAAGATTCTTAAAGAGACCCAGTAGTTGCTAAGCAAGATATCTGTAGTGATTTTGGTCAATTTTAGTAAAGCTAGGAAAAGACTGTGCTCTGTTCCAATTTTTATTTTGATAATAAGACATTCGAATCTAGTTTTTAAAATATTCTTCCACAACTCACAATAATGATAATAATAATATTTTTATTTAAATAATAATTAATATAAATTAATAATTATAATGATAATAATAATATTTTTATTTAAATAATTTCTTTATAAATATATTTCAACATGTATTGACTGTGTTGCGAACACTACGCATAACAATGGCTGCAACACGAGCATCTAGTCTTGAAGTTGGTTCATCCATGAAAATAATATAAGGATTGGCAACTGGTTCCACTGTAATGGTACGTCTCTTCCTTTGCTCTGTAAAAGGACCTGTCACTCCAGGAAGCCCTACAAGAGCATCTCTTAGAGGAGTGAGCTCTACAAGCTCCATGACTTCTGCCACAAACATTTGCACTTACTGTAACAACAAAAATCTGTGAGTAAAAGCTGCTTGCATAGTCTCATTAATAAGAAAGATCTTCACTTCACACTACATGCAAAGAATTGCACGCAAATGGGAAAAATTTAGACCAACCATTATAGTTTTCTCGTCAACCTCGCAAGGAAGACGGAACCATGCAGAATACACTAGCGATTCAAAGACTGTGACATTTGGAGAGTGGATATCATTTTGTTCACAGTACCCTGAGATGCGAGCACATGGTTCTTGTTTCTTAGGGAATCCAGAGATGCTTATATTTCTTTCTATATAGCCCCTTGTTTTTCTTCCAGCCAAGACATCTATTAGGGTAGTTTTTCCAGCACCGCTAACTCCCATCAAGATTGTAAGTACCCCTGGTCTAAAGAATCCACTTACATTTGAAAAGAGTTGTAGCCTTTCTTGACCCAACCCTTGAATTTTCATCTCCTATTACGAAATTAAACACTAGTTCCAGATATTCCATTGAAGAGAAATACTGGCAAATTACAAATTCAGTTGAATGACTTGTAAATACACATACAGGTGGCATGCCAACATAATAGCTTATTTTCTCAAAAGCCATCGACAATGGTCTGAAGGGAAGGATCATTCCATTCTTCTGTTGTGTCGAGACTTGAGTGACACTGACTTCTCCATCGCGTGTAGAATTATCTTCAGAGGTTAGATTATCTCTCCTCTCTGAAAAGTAAACATGATTGACAAAACTATTAAATATTTGAAAGAATAGTGCCTGTTTTTTTCATATACTTTCAAAGCTTTAGATGTGGCCAGGTTACATAGTTTTATAGATTGCAATCTTTGTAGTTCAATCCTTTCATCTTTTCTTTCAAGCAAAAGCAAAAACAATGCTTTTGAGTCTCATTCAAGATCAACACCATAAATACTAAAACCTATACAGTGCTTCAGTTTCTCAGATGACAACCATTTTCGTGAAGCCAAGCCAAGCTCACACTCCATGAGCATAAGGAGCATATGGATAAGCACCATAAATACTAAAACCTACACAACACGTCAGTTTCTCAGATGAAAACCATTTTCACGAAGCCAAGCAAAGCTCACACCCATTTTTGCGAGCTTGTACGCCTTCGATTTGCAGGATTGTGAGTACCAGCTTTGCCAACTCGAAGCATTCTTACAATGGCGACGTCATACTTAGCCGCCCCATCTTCAAATCTTGCCAATCGACATCAGCTTCTGCGGGCTTCCTACAATTTTCTGTAAAGAACCCTTCCTAAAACCTCCTGGAAACCGTCGCTCCAGAACCCAAATTTTCTCAAGAGATTCCATGTCGTGACCCAAAAAAATGAAGGCAAAAGGGCTTCAAAAACAAACATAATTCCTCGTGCAGTGATTTCGGAAAAAATGGCAAAAAATAACACCAATACTAGTAGCAGTACTAAGCATTGTTTCAGCAGAGGAGAAGATGGTTATCTGTACTGTGAAGGTGTCAAGGTATAGGATGTAATGGATTCTGTGGAGCAGACTCCCTTCTATTTGTGTAGTAAAACCCAACTGACCAGAAATTTCGAAGCTTATTTGACACCAGTGGAAGGGCTTGATGCTACCATCGAGTATGCCTTCAAGGCTAACAATACTTTGAATATTGTGGAGCATTTTAGAAGCGTGGGATGTGTCTTTATTGTTGTTAGTGGGAATGAATTGAAATTGGTAGAGTGGGTTGGCTTCAACATGACAAGGTATGTCTGTCAATTATTTTATATCTTTGGTTTTTAAGTTACGATGGACATTTGCTAGCTTTTACATAGCTATGAATCTCATAGCTAATAGTTTACTCATCTCAACCTTTAAAGAATAAAAAGTATCATAGTGGTTAGAACCTCACATGTTTCAGTGGCAAAAAATCCAGAGAACCCTATTGCAAAGGGGTGACTTAATAAGCGGCCAACCTCAACTATTTTTTGAGTTCATTTATTTTGTTATGTTTCATCGTGATGGTTTCTGGAATCGTATTTACAAAGAAAATCGCATACATTATAAACAAGAAAAACTAAAACATATAAATACAACAAGGAAGAATCAGATTCTTAGCTAAATTCTTGTGCAAAAATCTATGGATAAGGAAGCCTCTTCTCTGCCCAAGACTATGGGGGTCTTCGTCAATAGACACAATAGAAATCAACAAATCTGGATCGATAACCTAAGACGAGACTACGCCACATTCAGGAGCAGCTTCTGCAATCATCTCTAAACTGATCAGTAGCCCTTGAAACCCTCTAGTAACTAATGAGCTATCATAACTACATTGTAAACTAAATATTTGCAACTACCTTTGTCTTTTTCATCCAAAGGCTGAATATGTTTTAATTGTCTAACATATAATCTAAGGGTTCAAGTTATGACACGATGCACACAGGAGAGTTGTTTTCAAATAGTGACACCTTACGGTGTAAATATTTTTATATCGTTAGTATTTGGATATGGTTATTATTTTCCAAATAATTATATAAACAAAATATATGATTGTTTTAATACCAACATAGATTCATCTTAATTTCAAATCTACCAAGTGTCAAGAGAGATCAAATCTCTTTTCACTCTTAAATAGGTTTGCACATCAAGAGATTTGATCTCTCGGCCCTTCGTAGATGTAGAGTTAAGATGAATCTAGGCTAGTTTTTTCCCCTTTAAATAAACTGTATTCCACATTAATATCATGAATAAATACATTATTCTTATTTTAATATATGGTCACTCAACATTACAACCTCTCTTCATATTTAATATTTTATAATATTTCTTTTATTTAAAAATTTTCTTCTTATGATATAAATAGCCTTTTATTAAAACAATTAAGATTATATATTAATTAAAATATGACTTTTTCTATTATATTTAAATTACACTATAGGATAATATTTATCTATTAAGAAAATTTAACCTAATTCTAATATAATAATTAATTGTTTGTAAAATGAATATGCTTATCACTTTGTAATAATATGTAATAATATATAGATTTAAATACATTATAACCAATTTGTCATCTTAATTCTAATCCCATATCTCTATGCATGACGAAGCTCTCCATTTCTATATGAAAATGACATTGTCATATGACTTTTAGGAAAGGCACCCAAACTAATTATCTGTATAAGTATATGAATATTATATTTTGTAAAGGGAAAAGAATTATTTTAACACTTTAGCATGTAGATTTCCACAATTCATAATTTGATGATGATGTTGAAGATTTTTGGATAATTTTATGTTCTCATTGAGATGCCCAACATTTTGGGTGAACACTTCATCCATGTTCTAGTCCTTTTTATTCATGGCATGTCACTCTTTCTACCATCACATTAAGCTTTATGTCCCTAAATATTGGTGAAGTGTTTACTTGAAACTTCAGACATCTCAATGAGAACACATAGCTATCTAGAAATCTTCAGCATCATCTTCTTCCAACATTATTTAAAATATTTGAATTTAAAAAATCAACAAAAAAAAACCTTCTAACACTCTAAATTTTTTGCAATAAATAAGTTTAAGGATCAATCTTCCTTATGGATGCAATACACAATATTACCCAAGTGAACATTTATAAAACTTAATATAAAATTTGAATCACATTGTAAGCATGTTAACTTTGAGTATATAAATGTGTAAATTTATGAAATTAAATGCATGCATACATAGTCAACATGTGTAAAACCATTACATGAATTAACATGTGGGGTTTCCAACCGAATCAACCATGGTTGCTTGGGTGGGTGATATATCCATTCTCTCCAATTACCAGGTTAGCACAAATAAAGGAAATGTTACCATTGTAATTAACACAGAAGATTATGAATCCAAATTACTTGATCTTGATCTTTCCTACTCCTATAAAATCCTTCCCAACATTCCCATTAACTCCATTACTCAACATGTCACTAAGGCTATAAAATAATATTCTGTTGACACTAAGATTCAATAACATCTTATCCCTCATACCCCCAAACACTTAAAATCTATGGTCAACCTAAAATTGACAAACCCTGGATCCCCTTTAGGCCTATTTTCAGTGCCATTGGAGCCCTAGCCCATGCTCTTGGTTGATATTAATGACAAATATTCAACAATTTGTGGGATCCACCCCCTCTTATATCAAAGATTCTGCCTATTTCATTTCTAAAACCAAAGACATCCATGTTGTTGAACATGGAATTTTGGTTCGTTTTGATATGGTCTCCTTGTTCATAAAAATTCCAGTCCCTCAAGCATTAAATATAATATTTGAGTTGGTTGACAATGAAACCTTCAACCTAATCAATAGTTTCCTCTCCTTCACTTTCTTTTCTTTCAAATTTATCATCTAGGAGTAGACTGGAGGGACAACCATGGGTTCTTCCCTATCTTTGGTCGTGGCTAATATCTTCATGTAATTTTTCAAAACCAAAGCCATCAACTCATCACATCAAAAGCCTGAGTGTTGGTGTAGAATTTTTTATGACACTTTTATTGTCTAGCAGTATGACCTATCAGACTCAATGTATTTCTTTCCCATATCAATAACATTTTTCCCCGTTTCAATTCACAATGGAAATAAAATCTAATAAGTTCCTTCCTTTCCTTGGTCCTCATCACCCAACTTCTTAATGACTCTCTTTCCCACCAAGTTTATAGGAAAAACACCCACATTGACTGTTATCTTCACACCCATTCTCACCACCACCCTACACAAAAATATAGTTTCCTAAAAACTCTTATCTCTTAGGCCCTTCAAAACTCTTCTCCCTATTTCCTTTCCTCAGAAAAATATCACCTAATCCAAGCTTTCAAAGCCAATGGCTACTCTGCCTCTCAAATTCATAAAGCATTCCAATCATCCTCTCACCTCAAATCCAACCACTTTAATCTCTCCCCTCCCATTGAATGAATCTCTCTTGCTTACATAAAATGAAGCATTGAAATCATTGCCAATATTTTGGCCAAAAAGAACATCAAGATCATATTCAAACCACATAAAACCCTCAGACAATTATTCTAGTCAGTTAAAGATAAGTCTCAGATCCTATTTAAGGTTCAGGTGTCTACCAAATTCCTTTTTCATGCGGAAAGTCTTGCATTGCCCAAACAAGTCGGCCAATCACATCCCTCCTTAAGGATCACATTGCAGATAACAATCATCATTAGGTGACTAAGTTTACCATCGTTGAGCACTCCTTCAACACCAATCACCTTATCTATTTTTACCAAGCTTGAATTCTTGCTCGCATCTCTTTTCATGATTCTTGAATAATCATGGAAGCTTTGGAGATCGAAAAACACCTCAATAACTTCAACAGAGAATATGACTATAAACTTGGCCGTTCATAGAAACTGATAATCCATCAACTTACTCTATAATCTTGTTCTTCTACTAATCCCCCCACCTTTTATTCATTTTCTTTACCTTTTATCCTCCCTTATCCTTTTGTATCCTTCTTCCCTTATGATTTCATTATTCTTATTTTTAATCGTCATTCTACTCTTATAGTTTTTCTTTATTGTACCGATCACCCCCACGTCCCACCCTTTTCATGATTCTTCCTTTTATTATGCTTTGTAATAATATTTACTTATATTATATATATATATATATAAAGTTGGTTCATAGAAAATTAGTGATCGCTACATCCATGAGAAAATCTAGATAGATAAATCCGAAGGGATCTACCTGACGACCAAACTAGCAAGTCCTAATCCCAAGGGCGTCGAGGAGGTTTGACCCCGTGACCTCCCGATAGACGAGGTACTTAGCAACAAGAACTTGACCAACTAAACTATCCCTTGGGGCTAAATTATATATATATATATATATATATATATATATATATATATATATATATATATATATATAATTTCTCTATTTATCTAATAACCCTCTTCTTTCCTTATTAATTTTATTCCCTTTTTTTACCATTTTTAATTCAATTAATAATTTAATAATATTTTTGACTACTTATTAATTCATTTAATCTCTTGGTCAATCTCACTATTAAGATCCAATCGACGCTCACTCTTATCATGTGTTTGCTTTCTAGTCCCTAATGATGAGTGGAGTGTCCACCCAAAATATTGGACAAGATAAATATCTACATAATTTATTTTTGAAATATTTAAATCTCCATTCTTAAATTTTATTTTTTTAATATAAATTTATGCTATTAATTAACATTAAAATTTCTAAAAATAATATTATATTTAATATTTTTTTATAATGAAAATTATATATTTTTTAAAATTTAAGAAAAAAATTACAACTATAATAAATATTTAGAAAACTCATAGAAATAGATCAGCTGGTTTATTTGAAGTTTAGAAAGAATAATTGTTTTTTCATTTGGTTAGAATACCCACTATAATCAAACCAATGGCATAATTAGGGTCTTAATAATACACTCAATAACCAACTATTCTAAATCTCATGAATACATAAACGTAAAAAAAATAAAAATGGATTGCTACTCTCTTCACTCAAATTTAATTTCTATAACATATTAAATTCAAATTAAATATATTATAATAACTTCTTGAAAATTTATTATTTATCACTTTAAACCTCTTTTATATATACATATGTATGTTTAACTAAATTTATTAATTTTTGGGACAATGTAATCACTTCATATGATTGATAACGTCATTCCATCATTAGTTCCATCATTATGAATTCAATTGCTCAAACAATATAACCATCACTTCAATTCAATGGTACCTTTATCCAAACATTATGCTAAATATTTTGATAGTTTTGAATGTTTTAAAATAAATTAATTTTTAATAACATATTTTCAAGTTGTTGGTAACCATTATATATCCACTTAAATATGGTATCAAATTTTAAATATATTTTTAAAGTAAAAATATTTATATTATATTTGTATAAAAATTGCATACATTAAAGTTTTGAGGCTTTACAAAAATTATCCAAGATTACCCAGGATCAAAAGCTTGAGGATGATAAACATAGTAAATTATAAAAGCAGGAGAAGGCCTCTACCCATTGATGAAAAACCAAAAGTCTTTTAGTCAAGTGCATAACAACAAAACAAACAAAAATATTGATGGAACTAAGAGTAGAGAGACATCATGGCCATAAGAGTAGTTACCTTGAGAGACATTTTGGAGGGTCTTCCTAGACCCTTGGGCAGGGCTTGTAGTTATATGTTGTTAGATAAAATTGACTTGGGATAGAGTCAAAATTGATTAGGTTAAACAATGGTGGTTTTGGGCATATGGTATAGTGTACCTATGTTATTTCTTGTTAGAAAGTGTAGCAAGAAAGGCTCAATTTTACTTTAGCCTTAGTCAAATTGAGTAAATCAAAATTCCACATCAACAAGGCAACTTGGAAGAAGTTAGCTAGTGTGACATTGATCTTGTCACTCAGTTAGCTCAGTAAATTTGAATTAGTGAGCTTGGAGTTCAATCATACATGTGTGATTGCTAAATTTTAGCAATCTAGTTCAATTATTTTCAGCTGTATTCAGTTAAGTGGCCTTTAACTATTAATAAAGTCAGTTGAAGGTCAGTTGTGTAGCGGGATAACAGTCTAACTCAGATATTTGTCAGTGAACTGATTAATCAACCCAAAATAGATCATGTAAGCATGGAATTCGAATTGCTCAGCTAAAGTGGAGGAGACAAGGCTAGTGTAATATGAGTTGTATACTAGTTGAGTGTACAATTGTTGGATGCAGTCAGGAGATCCATCCTTGGGAATTGTGAAATAAAATAGGAGGAAATTCCTATCTTTTAGGAGCTAATTTCCTCAAGAATTGCATTAGGAAATAAGAGGTTGATAGAGGCATAAAGTGGTTAAGTATTGGCTAGAGGCACTTGATCAGTAGAGAGAACAATTATTCTTTTGCAGGTTGTGTTCAGACCTAGAGCAAGCAATTGTAATAGTTTCTCTATTCAACTGAATAATGCAAAGATGCTTGAGGGGTTTTTCCTAGTTGGGTTCTCCTAGAAATCAATGTGTACTTGTCGTTTTTCTTATTGCGTGTTTATGCATGTTGTTCTAAATTGTGATTTCCATTCTGCATATCAGTATCGTAGAATTGTGTATCTTGTTTTTTAGTTTGAAATCTTGAGTAGTTACAATTTCTATCAATTTTCTACATGGTATCAGAGCCTTGAAATCACATTAGAAATAGTGTTTCAAACTTTTTTCTCAAGAATTTTGAATTTGTAGCTTCATTGTAGCATCATTTCTTCAGGATTGGGAGAATGTCTTTCAACGGACTAAGATTCGAGTATACGCTGAAGGGTAGCTAGAATTTCATAGTCTGGAAGGATCCAAAGGAATCAGTGCTTGATGGTAATGGTGTGTTAGAATATGTCAAAACTGACATTCCAAAACCTCCATAATCGGATAGACAACAATTAGCCCAATGGAAGAAGGATGTTGCAAAGGCCAGGAGAACTCTTCTGGAAGGTGTGAGGGACCATGTGGTCTCAAATATCCATGGCAAAGAGACACCATTTGCTATGTGGAAGAAATTGACTGAGATATTCGAAACTAGAAGTGACCATAGAAAATTGGCCTTGAAAGACAAACTTCGAAACATTAGAATGGAGAAAAATGATACCATTCCATAGTATCTCTCCAAATTTACACAAGTTCAAGATGAGATTGGAGGGTTTGGGGTGAATGTTGCAGAAGATGATCTAGTGAGCCAAAATCTTCTAGGCCTTCCAAAATCCTGGCACAACTACTAGGATTCTGTGAATGGAAGGGAAAATTCACCAAATTGGGAAAGGTTGTGGTCCGATTTGATTCAAGAAGAGATCAGGAGAAATATCAGAGATGGAGTAACATCCAAAGAAGAGGAAGATAACTTTGTTGTAGTTGGCAAAGGATTTAGGGAAAGGGAAATAAGTCCCAAGATGAGGTTTATTCCTACCATAAAAATGGCAAGACGAATGATATAAGCAAGATAAAATGTTTGCACTGCCATGAATTCATACATTATGCAACAAAGTATTCGTTAAGTAAATCTAGCAAGGACCCCACAACAGGAGCAGGAGGAGATGCCTTGGCTTCTCAATTCGAGATATATTTCACCCTCCTTTCTTGCTTGGAAAACACAGTAAGAGGGAGTGATTGGTACCTATATTCTAGTTCCTCTTACCATATGGCAAGAAACAAGGATTTTTTCAGTAGTCTAGAGGAGAAGGATTTCCAGATGCATATAGAACTTAGGGATGATGGGAGGTACAATGCTACAGGAATTGGTATCGTAACCTTTAAGATGGAGTTTGGCTTCCATCTTCGCATCAAATATGTTATGTTTGTATCTTGGTTGAAGAATAACTTAATCTATTTCGTGGTATTGGAGGATAAAGGCTATGATGTTTTCTTCAGTAAAGGGAAAGCCTTTCTGAAACATGTAGCTACCAAACAAGTGAAATAGATTGGAGTTAGAGTGAAAAATCTCTATAAGCTAGAGGTATATTTTTTTATGCATGAAACTATACCTCCATGAGTGAGGTGGGGCGATGTAGAGCCTTAGTCCCAGAAGTGAAAATATTTGGGTAGGGTCCATTGAGGTGTCCTCCTCATGGATCATTACCTTGTTACAAGAACCCACAGTATGGAGGCATAATGAATAATCAACATCAGTGAAATTTTCCCAATAGACAGTTGCAAAGACACACTTGATTCAATGGTTTTTTTTATGCTTCTTAGTTGCGGTTGTTACAGTAGCAACAACAACAATGAGAGGTAGTGCTATAGTACATTCCACAGGTGTTGGATGGGGGTGGTGTAAAATCCCTTTCTTGCTAAGAGGGAGTGTTAGAAAGTGTAGCAAGAAAGGCTCGATTTGAATTTAGCCTTAGTCAAATTGAGTAAATCAAAATTCCACATTAACATGACAACTTGGAGGCAGTTAACTAATGCGACATGGATCTTGTCACTTAGCTAGCTCAATAAATTCAAGTCAGTGAGCTTGGAGTTCAGTCATGCATGTGTGATTATTAAATTTTAGTAATCTAATTCAATTATTTTCAGTTGTATTCAGTTCAATGACCTCTAACTATTGATAGAGTCAGTTGAAGGTCAGTTTTGCAGTGGGACAACAATCTAACTCAGAGATCTGTCAGTTAACTGGCGATCAACCCAAAATAGATCGTGCATGCATGGAATTCAAATTTCTCATCTGAAGTAGAGGAGCCAAGGCCAAAGTAACAAGAGTTTTGTACTAGTTGAGTGTACATTTGTTGCATGGAGTCAGGAGATCCATCCTTCGGAATTTCTCAAGAAAATAGGAGGAAATTACTATAATTTAGTAGCTAGCTTCCTTAAGGATTGCATAAGGAAATAAGAGGTTGATAGAAGCATAAAGTGGTTGAGTGTTGGCCAGAGGTCTTTGATCAGTGGAGAGAAAAATTATTCTTTTGCAGGTTGTGCTCAGAGCTAGAGCAAGCAATTGTAATAGTTTCTTTATTCAACTTATTAATGCAAAGAGGCTCGAGGGGTTTTTCCCAGTTGAGTTCCCCTAGAAATCAATGTTTACGTGTGGTTTTTCTTATTGCATGTCTATGCATGTTGCTCTAAATTGTAATTTCCATTCTGAAAATCAATAGAGTATAATTGTGTCTTGTTTTTCAGTTTGAAATATTGAGCAGTTGAAATTTCTATTAAATTTGTACATTTTTTCCCATAGTATTGCATGTAATGGAGCCTATAAAAGGCTGGGAAGATTTTATTATAAAGTAGGCTAGGGAGGTGAGCAGTGAAGGCTCACTTGGTTGGGTTGACCAGGGTTTTGGCCAAGGCAAATGAAATTTCATTGGGTTTGGTTTTTCCAGAAGTTGGGGTTTTCCCATGATAAATATTTTGTGCATTATGTGTATGCTATTATTGTTGTTGTGTTGATTTTTTTCTCTCAGTAATTTTAATTATCTCTCTAGTAAATTTTCTTCATATAGTATCAAATCCATTTTTTCTTTAGAGATACACTTCTATTGCCTTTGCCAAGGGTTTATTTGGTATAATGAGAGAAATTGATGCTAATTTTATTCATAGATCTACATGAAAAGTGTTATTATTGTTGTTTTGTTAATGTTTTTCTCTGAGTAATTTTTAATTATCTCTCTAGTAAATTTTATTCATCTAGTATCAAATCCATTTTGGCTTTAGAGAGACGCTTCTATTTCCAAGGGTTTGCTAAGGGATTATTTAGTATAATGGGAGAAATTGATGATAAGTTTGTCCATAAATCTAGATGAAAAGCCTTGTTGTGAAGTGTTGGAGAGGCCCGAGCCTAAGCCCAACAACTGAGATAGCCACAATGTGAATATAGTCTTGAGGTCCAGATCAACGACGAAGTTTTGGAGAGGCACGAGCCTAAGCCCAACAACTGAGATAACCACAATATGAATATAATCTTGAGGTCCACATCAACCAATAAACCAAGTGGAACATGTGTTGTTTGAATCATTGGTCAAGAGTACAATGTGAATCCTATAGAAATCCAAGAACCATAAAATTAGAATGGAGCATCCAATGGTGGCTGGGAATGGTCTCAAGGGAAAAGGGTTTTTCTTATGACAAATGCATGCTATGACATTTGATCCAACAATCACGAAGGACTAGTTATGCATGTATAAATCTTGGTGTTAGAAAATACAAAAAATGCAAATCCAATGTAAGAAGGAGTTGGGAAGAAAGGAGAATTGGTATGGAAGCTACTTGTTTAGAGACATTTCCCTCATCGCACGGGTTGTGGAAGGAAATTTATTACCACACTAAATGAAAGTGCATCCAGCTAAACACCCAGAGTCAACAACGCTGATAGGAGGAAAATGAAACACTCATCCTGTAAGGGTCATGCCGAGGAGGAAGATTGTGGACATGGTGGCCTTGAAGAATATGGAAGTGAGGCATGTGATTTTCTAGTGGTCACAGGTGGTGTCACTGAGGCCAAGGCACAAGAGTGGTGGTACTTACAACTCGCTGTAGCATTCCACCATGGCGGTGATGCCCTGAAGTCCGTATATGCCATTATGGATGGCCAAGAATGTGGGTTGCTAAGGCGTGTGGCCCTATTTGAAGACCTGTAGACATGTCAGTGGGTAAGTGATCTGAAATTACTTTCTATTTAATATTGTGCTAGTTTCATTTCACATATAAAATTTTCTTTGCTTTGTTTTACTTATCCTTCATGAGTTTTTTTATGAGTATGTGATTGGCAAACAATGTACTTAGTGAAATTATGAGTTTGTCATAAGCTTAAAAAAACATAATTTTTAATGACATAATAGAAGAAACATCAAACACAACAAACACACATAACAAAGCTTACACAGAGAATTTTGATAAAAGAGTTCACCCCTCCTGGGCTACATCTCCTTGGTCCAGATTCATAGTGTGACCTTTGTATTAGATTAAAGTGTGCTCAAATTGTTGTTACAAGCTTCAGAACCTCTTGGAACCTATTCTAATGAGTTTAAATCATCATAATCTCCCAAAAATGACTATGTTTTTGTTGAATTTGGACTCTGGATGCTCTGGCAATGACCCCAACACCTAGCGGCCCTAACCTTAAAAAATCTTCAAATGCACAAAAACACCTGTAGATGACCTTTTCTGCCTCTGTAACCTACTTCATTGAGTTCATAGCATGCAAATTAGCTAGGAATGACTCTTTCTGAGGTCATTTTGGTCGAAAATTGAGTGAGTTATGACCAAAACCAACTTTGCCCCAATTTCTCCTCCAAAACTCAAGAAATTGCCAGTTAAAATTCTAATTTTGGAAATTTTGCCAAGTTTGGCGCTGCCTCCTAAAATTCTGCCAGCATTGTATTAATTAGCGCTAATCCTGGATTAGTAGGTGGATAAACCTAGTTTAAAAATAAGCGCAGTTTTAGGCGCTAATGACGGTTTAACGTGACTAACCCACGTTTAAAATTAATTAAACACGCTTAATAGAATTTCGTCAGAATTGTGGTTTGGCACCTGGTCATCGGATTCGATCATGTGGGGAGGGGGCTGGCCCCCTCCATTCCCCAAAACGGTCAGCGCTGAAAATTTAAATTGATGCAGAAGATGTCTGCGGTAAGGAACATCCCGTAGGAGAGATGGTCGAGCGCGCGGATGGTAGGTGGGTGGTCAGGAGTTCGAGCCCTGACCCCGCCATATAATTTTTACTCCGCCAAAACTAAATCCAAATTTTTTGACCCGCCAACTTTAAACCTTCTCCATCGCATTAGAACAACTCCTCCATAATTGGTGAAGACCACAAGGTGGAATATATATATATATATAAGTTTAAAAAATATATGATATACATAAAATATTAACCACATAAATAATGTCCACTTCATAAAATTTGACCTCATAAATTAGGGGATGGCCCAACAGAGAGGACATGTGGCACCCTCTGGCTGGGTTTCACTCCAACCCTTAAAAAAAAAATTTCAAATTCCAACTTAGGAAGAATTGGAGGTCATTGGGCAATTTTTCTCTTCACTTAACCCATTTGGCGAATCTGAAGACAACACTTGTCACAGTGTCACTGGCTTCAATCTGGAGAATATTCCTGCAATGCTGACTGTACCTGCCACATAATCAATGTACCTGTTCTACTTATTTTTTTTGCCTGTTTTGGAAAACAAACAATAGATGATAACTCAGTCATACGAACTCAGATTTTGATGAAACGAGTTGCGCTAGAATCCTAGCGACGAAATCTATCCGGTTGTTCAATTTTGAAGCAATTTTGAGCACTTTCAATTTCTAGCTAAAAATTGAGCTTTAGAGCAGTAAGGCAGGCATTGGGTTCATGTGGGTTGAATGGGTAAGGCAGGCGTTGGGTCCAAACAAAAGCTATGCGCTATGCAGGAGTGGGAGAGACTTGGCCATGGTAGGCTCAACAAGGAAGGCCATGGCGCTAATTGGAAGCACACTGGATGCCCAGACAGTCAGGTGATGCACAACTTACTATACATCCAGGAATTCCGTGGTGTTAACAAGAGTTTGTGCAGCACTATGTGGACAAGCTTATGCCTAACGTGGGCCATATTGATGGTAAGAGTTTGAATAGTTTCTAGCTTGAGGTTGTGACTGTGGGTATGTTGAGGGTGCTAGATGATAATTCAAGCAGTTCGATAGAAGTTTTCAAAGTTTTCACTTATGTGGCCAAGAAGCAAGTGATAAAGGAAATTAGACAAATCTAGAAGAGCATGAGGCTCAAAGTGTGGAGAAATGATAAGGAGAGAGGATGAAAACAACAACAACAAATAAATAAAACAAAATAAATTACAATGGAGTCAATTATCGCATGTAAATGGGCATACTATTGTAAGACCTAATAAGGCAGTAAAGTTTGGGTTAGACCTAGGTGATAGTGGAGATGTCAGGTTAACACATACCCTAATATAAACTTTGAGGGGGGTAAGGGCCAAAGTGAGTATGGTTGGGCTTACTCACTTGGTAGGGTTGGTTGGATTTAGGCAAGGAACCCAAAGTCAAGTTTAACGGGGGAGTGTTAGGTAAAATTAACTTGTGTTTAGAGTCAAAATTGACCAAGTTAAACAATGGTGGTTTGGGGAACATGGTATAGTGTACCCATGGTATTTTTTCCCATGGTATTGCATGTAATGGAGCCTATAAAACGCTGGGAAGAATTCATTGTAAAGTAGGACAGGGAAGTGAGTGATGAAGGCTCACTTGGCTGGTTTGGCCAGGGTTTTGGCCAAGGCTAATGAAATTTCATTGAGTTGGGTTTTTCCCAGAGTTGGGGTTTTCCTAGGATAAATATTTTTTGCATTATATGTATGTGCTATTATTGTTTTTGTGTTAATGTTGTTCTCTTAGTAATTTTTAATTATCTCTCGGGTAAATTTTATTCATCTGTGTAGAAATTTTAATACAATTATGTATTGCCTCGATTCTCCTGATCTAACAATTATATGCCACTGTTAAATACATAATCACTTCTACAAAAATCTTTGCGGAAATTTAAAACATGGTCTCCAATTGCAAACACATGAAGAAAGATCAATCACACATAACATAGATGTTTTTTATTGGAAAAGCATAAATCTAAAAACCCCACTATCGTATATTATGTATATATCATGGATCATGAAACAATCTCATAAAAAACTCTAATCCAAGAGCTCTCAGTACAATATACAATCGTCTCACACTGTCATACAAAAATTGGCAAATACATGCGCCAATTTACTACCTCTTGACAAACTCCCTCCACTGCGCAATCCCTGCTGATAACAATCCATGAATGAATGAGATCCTACTTGCCTTGACTACGCAATCCTCATTGGCGTCTCCAATGTGTGTTTGGTTGCATGTGTGCACCCACTAATGTCACAACGGATAGTCAAACTGTCCCTTTCACCTATCTCTCAACTGGGTCTCCACTGGATCTGACATGCATGTAGTTAACAGTAGTAAATCTTAAGTTGCATGTGAGACCACTTCTTGTGAATTAATTAAATAATTAATTCACTGATCTCTCACTAGTGTATGTTCAGTTACAACTAGCACAATTGAGTTTAACTCACTTAACTGAGTTAAACTACTTTACAAATCACATAACTACACATCCAACTCAGTTACAACTTCGAATCACTCGGTTACAACTAAGTCCACTTGCATGTCCCACCAACCAACCACTCAACTCGAAATCCACTTAGCTAACTGATTTTCCACTTCAGTTAACTATTTCCAAGTGCTCATTGAGAATAAATTAATGTTTATTGTCCAATTATTATTAAGATATAATAATAATTGACATGCATTCTATATTTAGACATGCGATCTATAAATAGACTTCGCACATGCATCTAAAAATAGAACATCATCTATAAATAGAATTTTCTCACCATTCTAAAAATAGACTCCCGCTATAAATATAATTTGCTCACCATTCTAAAAATAGACATACACCTAAAAATATCCTGTGGGACCCACCTAGTGTAGGTGCTTAATTTTCACTAGGATCATCATCTTGTTGAATCTCAACACTCCCTCTCAACAAGAAATGGATTATCCTTCACCCTGATCTTGGCTCTATGGTATTAAAATTTTCTCATGGTGAGCGCCTTCGTCAGAATATTTGCATCCTGATCTTCCGTAGGAATGTACTGAAGAAACATGATCTTTCACTGCACACAATCTCTAATATGATGATACTGGATGTCTATATATTTGGATCTATCATGAAACACAAGATTAATAGAGAGTTTAATGCAACTCTGATTATCACATTGAATCAATGTAGGATCTAAATCAGAACTAAACAAACCAACCAGGATCTTTCTCATCTATATAGCCTCACATGCAGCTTGACTTGCTGCCATGTATTTTGCTTCCGCTAAACTAAGTGCCACGGATATTTGTTTCTTGTTGTACCAAGAAAAAAATGTAGAACTGATACTGAAGACCCCTCCTGATGTGCTCTTTCTGTCTGTTGGGCTACCCGCCCAATCTGCATCTGTGAAGCCATGAAACTTCACCTCATCCGTTTGTCTGTACCATAATCCATACTCAGATGTGCCCTTGAGATATCTCAGGAAATGCTTGCTCGCCTTCCAAAAGAGCTTGGTAGGCTTAACCATCGCTCGACTAAGCTGGTTCACCGCATAGCATATGTCCGGTCTTGTGTTCACTAAATACATTAGCGAATCCACTAACTGTCGATAGAAAGTAGCCTCCACTACCTCTCCAGATGTAGCGTCCTCTTTCCTCGAGTTTCCTGGAAGAGGAGTATCCATGGGTTTGCAGCCATCCATGTGAAACTTACCCAATACCTCCCTTGCATACTTGCTTTGAGACACAAAAATTTCACCTTCTCGCTGCCATATTTCCAATCCAAGGAAATAATGAACGAGGCCCATATCCTTCATCTCAAACTCCTTTGCAAGGTCCTCCTTGCATGAGTGTATCAGCTACTCATCACCAGTCAATATTAAATCATCAACATAAAGAAAAATGATTAAAAGCTTACCCTCCACCACAATTTGGTATAGGTTTGCATCTGCCTCACTCTTGGTGAAGCCAAGTCTGGTGAAATAGTTGTCGATCCGAGTGTACCAAGCACGGGGTGCTTGCTTCAGCCCATACAACGCTCTTTTGAGTCTGCACACATGCAACTCACTGCTAAAGATCTCAAATCCTTCAGACTTATAAATGTACACTTCTTCCTCAATGATCCCATTAAGGAACGCAGTATTCACATCCATCTGTTGAATGTGCCAACCCATCTGCGCTGAGAGAGCAAAGATGGTCCTTATGGAAGAATATCGTTCGACGGGTGCAAAGGTTTCTTCATAATCAATCCCCTCGATCTGTGAGAAGCCTCGGGCCATAAATATGGCCTTGTATTTCTCAACACTCCCATCAGCAACTTGCTTTACCTTGTAGATCCATCTTGAACCTACCACTGATTTATCAATCGACCTTGGAACAATTTCCCAAGCACTGTTTCTGACAATGGAGTCATACTCCTCCACCATTGCATCTACCCATGCGGGCTCCTGCACTGCTTCCTGAAAGGAAGATAGCTCAGTCACAATACATTTGCTCATGAGAGCCATGTATCCAGTGAATCAGTCAGGAGACTGTCTTTGTTTGCACTATGAAGTAGGGACTGCTACATTCTGTGCCACATCAAGTTTCAGCCTCTCAGCGTTTGTGGTGCACCTTCTACGAGTTCTGATGTTTGGCTGATCTGAAAATGTGAGAACTTATTATTTCAAATACAGAGATAGACTGTTGGGGCATTCACTGGTTATTTCACCTTTCAAAGAAAGGATGAAACTAGAGGATACCTGGCCCACAAACAAACTCTGTCTAAAGAAATAATCAGTAAACACTAATGCTGTTGGTTCAAAGTATTCATTAACCATAAACAAATGTATGCAAGCTTTAAAATGTGTTTTGCAATTGGAACAAAGGGACTTTGATGAGTTTATGTGTCTTTTTACATGTAGGAGGTTTGTTTCATTTTACTGTTTAACATATGTAATTCTGAAAATAAGCAGCAATAAACACACAACATATAACTCAGCATATGATGAGGCATTTCACCCCTCCTGGGCTACATCTGCCGGGTCCAAGGCTTCCAAATGGGCATGTCCTTGCTCTTATTATGCTCTTAAATTGGTTATACAAAGTGTAGAAAGCCTAAACAGGCGAAATTAGCTACATAAATGGATTTAGAGTGCTGAAAACAATAATAATCGACTATTTCACCTCCAATGGATAACTATAATCCAATACAGCTCTCCAATCCCCAAGCTCTGGTGGCTCTTCAAGCTCTCTCTGCTGAAAAAGTACTTGAAGATGATCTTTGTTGCCTCTGAAACCTGCACCAATGAATCTAGAATGCTCAAATTACCCAAAGTAGATTCTTGGTTCACCTTAAATGGTCAAACACAGCTCAGCACAACCTCAACCCCAAAGTGGCCCCAATGGCTCAAAAATATTCTCTGAAGCTAAACAGGCTGAAGAACTGCTCCAATGGCTCTGAAACCTGTCTCAATGGCTTCAAAATGCTGAGAAGACCCAAATAAAAAAGAAAAAAGAAAAAAAGAATCGCTCAGAAAGGATTCTCCTAGCCAAAGTTATGTCCAACTGAAGTTTTTGCCCAATGTTAGGCAAAAATTCCACAAAAAGTGGGCCAACTTTAGTTAACTGTAGCTAATTTGGCACATCCGATTTAATTTGGGGAACGGGCGCTAAAATGGCGGGCGGTTAAACTTGACATTAAATGTTAAGTGGTGCATGTGGCCACACCGTTCGGATTAAATGCTAAAACACAACTTCCGACGGATGTTAAGCCTCGAGTTCTGGCGTTTGGTTAACTAGTAAAGGAATGGGGTCCCCCGCTCTTTAACTCCGCTCCACTGCATAACATTCGACCATGTGCCTTTCTACTTTAACCGCTATAACCTTCAAACCAATTTACCACGTGACCTTTGTTCATGTGCCCATTGAAATGTGAAACCTTACCTTTGAACAATACGTTGCCATATTTCATTTAACCTTTTAACATTTGACTTTTGAACTTTGATTAATGTGGGTTTAAAAAACTTTATATTATGCCATATGCCTTTATATTTTCATATTTTGGGTTTTAATTAATATGGAATTTAATTAATATAATTAATATATATTTTTTCATTAATATTTAATATATATATATATATAAAATAAAAATAAAAATTAATATATATGATTTTTTTAAAAATCAAATAAAATATTAAAATTTTTAATATATATAAAACATTAATTAAATTTTTAATATATTAAAAATATTTCTCCACATTAACCTTAGGAACCCATACTCAATATTGAAGAACATTGGGCGATTTCAAAGTGCAATAACTTCTTCATACCGTAATGGATTTGAGTGCCGTTTGCGGTGCCGTATCGCCGAGGCCTATCCCGTCGCTCAGGTTCCAACCAATTTTGAGCAAATAAAATTTTGAGCATTTTTCCAATAGGACATGATCACCTGATCATTGGCTCTGTGTGAGTGGACTCCTCCACTCCATGAACCTCCTCTTGTGGTTGATCCACATCTAGAGACTCATCTTTGGGAACCAAAAGTTCCTCCTTTGCATGTAAGTCTAGCTCCCTCTCAAGCGACAACTTCATGGCTTTCTCCTCATTGAATTTTATATCCCGTCGCACCACAGTCATTCAACTATTTGGAAAATACACATGATAATTATGGGGTGTTTCTGTGTACCCCACAAATATCCCAACTTTAGCAGTCGGCTCCAGCTTCTTCCTAGCGTTCTTGGTCACATGCACATAAATAGATGAGCCAAAAATATTAAAGTGAGAAACATCCAATTTCTTACTAGTAAAAGCTTCTTCAGGTGTACTCATGCCAAGTACTCTATGAGGACAACGGTTTTTCACATAAACCACAGTGTTGCATGATTTCGCCAACAAATGCATTGGTAGGCCCTGATCATGCAGCATTTATCGTGCTGCACCCACGATCGTTTTGTTCTTCCTCTCCGCAACCCCATTTTTTTGTGGGTTATGAGGTGCTATGAGTTCTCTTCGAATTCCTTCTTTGCTGCAGAAGTCTTTGAATTTGTTAGAGATGCATTCTCCACCATTATCGCTCCGCAGAGCCTTCACTTGTTTCCCCGAATATTTCTCCACCAATGCTTTAAATTCACATAAATTTGAGAAGTTTTTATCCTTCTTCTGCATGAAGAAGATCCAGCATTTACGAGAAAAGTCATCAACAAAAATAACATAATACCTGTGTTTTTCTGTTGAAGCAACCGAGAATGGTCCACACACGTCTGTACAAACTCTCTCCAGGATCACTGAAGCATGGTTCTCCTTTTCATGAAAGGTGGACTTTACATAATTCCCCATGGTGCAACCCTTGCACTGATCTAACTGAGAAAGTGTTCCCATTAGAAGTCCAATAGATATTTGTTGCATGACTTTCAAGGCTCCATGATGAAGATGGCTCAATCGCTTGTGCCATAATTCACCCTCATCCCGGCTCACCAATTTTTCCGCCTTGCCCATCATGGCAGCACAGCCTTCTACCTCCTGCTTATAGAGATTCTTAACTTGAATCCCTATCCTCTTGGCTTGACCCATTGTTTTATGTCGCAGGAAAGCTTTTCCATCGTTGAAAACAATGTCATAGCCTCTGTCCTCCAACATCGTGACTGAGACCAAGTTTTTCTTCAGACCTGGAACATGCATAACATATTTCAATTGAAATGGTTTACCTGACTCTCTCTCAAAGGTAATGGTACCAATGTCAGTCACACTGTATCCTCCATCGTCGCCCATCTCTATATGCATTTGGAGATATTTCTCCTCCAAGTCACTGAAAAGCTCCTTATATCTCGTCATGTGGAAGGAAGCACCACTATCAAGATACCACACCGATCCCATTGCACTTGAAACCAAGCATGCGATTAAAGAGAAATCAAGTTCAAATTGTAAGACAAGGGCCTCACCAGCTGCAGCTCCAACAGCCTTCTTGTTCTTCTTTTTCTGTGGGCAGTTAGTGGCGAGATGCCCATGTTTGTGACAGTGAAAAAACTTCACCTTGGAAAAATCGAGCTTCTTGCCTTTAGACTCAGATTTTGAATGGAATTTATTCCCCTTCCCTTTCCTTGCCTTGGCAGCCAAATCACAATATTTTTCATCATCATGCTTTGATGAAGAGCCATCTCTGGTGTTCCGCCTGAACTCCTCCTGCACTAGATCCGACCACAGTCGTTCCTAATCCAGTAGTTTTTCCCATCTGTTGACAGAGTCTTGATAACTATGCTAACACTTAGGAAGTCCCAAGAGAGCCAAGCTCATAAAATCATCATCAGCAACCGTGATTCCCACACTCCCCAGTTCATCCCGACATTGGACAAACTTTGTGAGATAATTAGGAATATTGTCACCCTTTTCCATCTTGATCTTTTTGAATTTATCCTTCAATGTCGATTTCCTATGGTCGTTGCTGCTTTGGAAAAGATCCGTCAAAGCCTTCCACATAGAAAATGGAGTGGATTTCCTATGAAGGTTTGAGACAATGTGGTTTCATACACCTTCCAACATAATCCTTCTTGTCTTTGCTACTTTCTTTTGCCATGCGTCAAGTAATGCAGCATCTGTCGAAGTGGGCTTATGAACATCACTGTCGATGAATTCCTTCAAGCCATTATCTTCAAGCACCGCCTCCATCCTGTCCTTCCAGGCAATGTAGTTCGAGCTGCCCTCGAGTGCATACTCTAGCCGCAAGCCATTGTAATCCATTTCGATGTTTAATCAACTGTCGCACCAAGAAATTCTTGCAACAAATTTGAATTGTATCCACCAACAAACTCAGCTACTGCTTCAAAATTGAAATCTTCTTTGCTCTGATACCATGTAGAAATTTTAATACAATTATATATTGTCTGGATTCTCTTGATTTAACAATTATATGCCACTGTTGAATACATAATCGCTTCTACAAAAATGTTTGCGGGAATTTAAAACACGATTGCCAATTGCAAACACATGAAGAAAGATCAATCACACATAACACAGATGTTTTTACCGGGAAAGCATAAAGCTAAAAACCCCACTATCATATATTATGTATATATCATGGATCATGAAACAATCTCATACAAAACTCTAATCCAAGAGCTCTTAGTACAATATACAATCGTCTCACACTGTCATACAAAAATTGGCAAATACATGCGCCAATTTACTGCTTCCTGACAACCCGCCTCCACTGCGTAATCCCTACTGATAACAATCCCTGAATGAATGAGATCCTGCTTGCCTTGACTGCGCAATCCTCATTGGCATCTCCAATGTGTGTGTGGTTGCATGAATGCACCCACTAATGTCACAACTGATAGTCAAACTGTCCTTTTCACCTATCTCTCAATTGGGTCTCCACTGAATTTGACATGCATGTAGTTAACAATAGTAAATCTTCAGTTTCATGTGAGACCACTGCTTGTGAATTAATTAAAAAATTAATTCACTTATCTCTCACTAGTGTATGTTCAGTTACAACTAGCACAACTGAGTTAAACTACTTTAAAACACACATAACTACACATCCAACTCTGTTACAACTTCGAATCACTCAGTTACAACTAAGTCCACTTGCATGTCCCACCAACCAACCACTCAACTTGAAATCCACTTAGCTAACAGATTTTCCACTTCAGTTAACTATTTCTGAGTGCTCATTGAGAATAGATTAATGTTTATTGTCCAATTACTATTAAGAGATAATAATAATCGACATGCATTCTATATTTAGACATGCGATCTATAAATAGAATTCGCACATGCATCTAAAAATAGAACATCACCTATAAATAGAATTTTCTCACCATTCTAAAAATAGACTCCCGCTATAAAAGAATTTTCTCACCATTCTAAAAATAGACATACACCTAAAAATAGCTTGTGGGCCCCACCTAGTGTAGCTGCTTAATTTTCACTAGGATCATCATCTTGTTGAATCTCAACAATCTGCATCATCAGGAAAGGGATGCCCCATGGAAGGAGATTGATTAGATGACACTAGTTGCGTTGATTGTTGTTGGAGAGATGAGACACCATGGCTACTGACTTGGCCATTTCTGTTGATGGAGGGGTTTAAGCTAACTAGAGTAGCCTTTGAGTCACTGTGGCTTTTTCGACACCTCTGGGAAGGGTTGTGATTCATGTCATGTTGGGTATTAATTTGAACTGGAGAGAGAAAGGGGGAGTCTGCTGCCGTATCTGTAGAAGGAGACATAGAGCCTTGGAGTTGCATGCTAAGAAGGTTTGCAATGCGTCGATAAACAAATTTGGCATAGTTCAGGTGGAATTCCATGTCGAGCACGTTGCCTTCTAGCAACATATTTACTTCCTCCTAGTCCCTGGAGTGTCGATCGAGGAGATTATGTAGAGACCAGAGGTGGTCTCTCATAACTCCAAGTTCCTGAGCCTCTGCCTCTGCGACTATTTTTCGGTAATGATAAGAGATGTTGCAGTCGAAATACTCATTGCCTTGTATGTGCTAGGGTGAGAGGGGAGGTCTTCCCCTTCCTTGACCTCCTTTACAGGGATGACCACATTCCCACACCATTGTTTCTTTGGAAACTAACGCAGATCTTGTCACCTAAGTTCCTAGTCACTCTACAAGTTGATGCAGAATTGAATTTCATATGTTCATGAAACCTCACATTATAACATTGAGGTCCTCTCTCCAGGTGGCAAGGCAAGCATATCAACTTGTCATGCGCCATAAACGTTGGGGGAGGGTGGGCTTGCCATTACCTCCTTGCTCCAGACTTGAAAAGTTGTGGAATGCAAGCCCATGGTGCCGCCAAAATCCCACATCATATGAGCTAAGGGGGTAATTCATTTGGGTAGTTATTGTGTGGGATATGTTGTCCAACACTCGGATCCAAGGGGTATTAAATTTTAAATATAAAAAATATGACATTCCTCTTTCTCTCTCTCTCTCTCTATATATAGAGAGAGAGAGAGACTTTTTTATAAAATTATTAATATATTATATTTGTAGAGAGAATTGGTTAATTATAGTGTATAATTTTCATATATTTTTATAGTTATTATTTGGACATAGTTATTATTTTCCAAATAATTATATAAACAAAATATATGATTGTTTTAATACCAGTATAAATTCATTTTAACTCTAGATTTACCAAGGGCCCTAAGGGATCAAATCTCTTTTTACTCGAAAAGAAGTGTTTACCTCAAGAGATAAAATCTCTATGAGCTTCAAGTTAAAATGGATCTAGGATGGTCTTTTCCCATTTAATAAGACTTTCCAAAAATACTATGAGTCACTAAATTAGGTCAAATGATTGAACATTTTAGGAAAGACACCCAAATTAACTGTCATATAAATATATGAATATTACATTTTGCAAGTATACTAATTATGGTATAAGTATATGAATATTATATTTTGTGAAGATAATAATTTCGAGTTTTAGTTGAAATGTTTAATTTTTGAGATAAACACTTCACTCATCTTATAACTCTTTTTATTCATAATTTAGCACCCTTCATATTATCACATTAAATTTTATATTTTATGTCTGTACAAATAAAATATTTACACATGTTAATGAAAACACATAATTATCCAGAATTCTTGCATCATCATCTTCTAAGATTACTTAGAAGAAGAAAAAAAAAACTAAATAAAAAAAACCAACCATCCAACACATAAAAATTGTGCAACAATTAATTTTGAGGATCAATATTCTTTGTGGATGCAATTTGCAATTCCCAAAGTGAACAATTAGGCGAGCCTTATTTCCTCTGCCATAGGCCCATAAATGCGCCTAGGGAGGAAATGCCCACCGTCGAATGATTTACAACTTTAATCTGACGGCGGACATTTCCTGCCTAGGCGCATTTATGGGCCGTCGAATGATCTACAACTTTAATCTGACGGCGGACATTTCCTGCCTAGGTGCATTTATGGGCCTATGGCAGAGGAAATAAGCTCAACCGAACAATTATGCAACAAAATATAAAATTTGAGTCACATTGTAAGCATGCAAACTTATGATATTAAATGCATTCATACATAACCAACACGTGTAAAACCCTTACATGAATTCACATGTGGGATTCTCCAATAGAGTCTCTCCATTATTCTGTGGACATCCATGGCAAAGAGTGGATGCCTATGTCCGCTTCCAATTCATTAATTAAGATGGAGATGCCTGTGTCATCTTCCTCCAACTTTTATATATATATATTTATTTATTTATTGCAGATACAAAGAGACACCATTCTCAAAGTTTCGTGAATCATCATACTCTTTACTACAAATTTTCATATATCAGGGGCTCTCTACCTGAAAGAAGGGTTTGAATTTATACACAGCAGTAACTGTAAGTAGTATGGAGTTGAGCAGCAGGAGGGTATTCAGACTCAGAGTTCCCATTAACCTCCACTGGACTCGTCGCTGTAAGGCTGGGTATGTCCTCCTTGACAGCACAGCAGATGGATATGATCACAAGACAAAACCCAAAAGGAGGAGTGCCCCACCTATGCTCAGATTGCGTCAGGGGAGGAAGAAGGGATTTTTCATTGCTGGGATGTGCAGGAGGTTTCGCATTCGAATCGTGTAGATGCGCAATTACAGTTGGGGTTTGTTGTTGAAGAGACTCAAGGCTTTCTACCTTCGCCTTCTTTTTTCTTTTCAACAAGAGAAAATTCATTGTTTTGATTATATATCAAAGGAAAACAGTCCATCAACCATTACATATGCATCTGAAGAGGATAAAACCATTTCCCGACAGGAGAAAAGGGTGTCCCATTCAGACAGAGGTAAAAACTTAGGTTAGCACCTTCACAGACAAGTCATTGAACCCATAAAGGATCCAAACAATATACAGATCCCTACGAAGGATCCAGGCGCCCAGGCAACTATTGCACAATTGGATAATACATGGAGCAAAAGGATAGAAATACATAGATACAAAAAGACTTCACCTAGAAAACAGAGCATCCAAAACCATGTTCAAAAACCGAAAGGGATATGTGGTCCAACCATATGAAAGCTGACTGTGAAAAGCGATGCAGCAAGAGCGCAGCATGGCCATCTGGAATAGAGCAAGAAATCTGAGTGGAATCAGTCAGTCATCAAGAGAAGGTCCCAATACCAGAACAGATAATGAGCCCCAAATCCAGCATTGCATCCCATAGAAGGCGAGAAAACAGGGGCCATATTATGACACCAAAAAATGCATCCTCGCATGTAAAGAAGACCCCATAGCAGCAACCAAGAAGGAAAACAGGCACGCAGAAGGGAAAGAGTCATTTAGCAATCTCAATACAGCCTCAGCTTGCGGTACTGAAAAGCCCCGAAAACCACATCTCCAGGGAAAGAAACCAACAGAGGGAGCCCTAGATCAAGTGAAAGCTCCAGCACCACAGCGCCTGGTGTGATCACCCAGCAATAGCTCCAAACAGTTAAAGGTCCAGGACCATAGATACAAGGTTTCCATTCCCTTGTAACCTGCATGCAAAAGAAAACAGAGGAGGAAATTACAGCGATCCAAAGGAAAAGTACCTACAATGTGATAGTGAAGGAGGCCCCTTCCCTGTTATCATTGAAATTTATGACAGTAATGAAGCCAAAGTCTTGTTCCAGCCCAAATTTAGAAAGCCTATCCGCCCTACTGTTCAACTCTCTGTAGATATGGTGGATGGATGCCCTCTGAAATTGAGAAAGAATGTGGGAAATACGATCGAACCATCCACAGAGATGTGAGCATCGGAGAGTAGCCCTGCCCGAGATACCTTCGACTACAATCTGGGAATCCCCATATAGATCAATGCAAGGAATCTTTAAGTGGAGAGCCACTAGGAGTCCGCTCCATAGGGCCAAAAGCTCAGCTTTATTGTTTGTTCCAAGGCCGCCATTCCAAAAGATATGGTAGCGTTCCCCACTCTCCAATTTAAGCCAGGCCCTGCAGCCACAGATTCCCTCCTGCTGTGCGCCATCAAAAAAGAGAGCCGGAATATGGATCTCGTGTGGTCTATACCTGATGGACAGGTCCTTTACGACCTCATCTGGAACAGAATGATTTTGTAGCCATTCCAGTATCCACCTGTACATCCTATAGGAGTCCCACAGCCCCCCATTGAATAGCATGTTGTTCCTAGAGCACCAAATCTCCCAGCATACATAGAAGGGCAGAGCCTTGATCCCATCATCCTTTGATGCCTAGTAATCATATGCATGGTCATGTAACTGTGGTCTCCAAGATGGGGAGCCATCCCAGTGAGCTACCATTTCCCAAAGGCCCAATACTGTCTTGCATTCAAAGAATATGTGGGAGACAGTTTCCAGCTCTTGTTTGCACATAGTACAGCGACCCGGTCCTTGCTTTCCTCTTTTTTGTAGATTCTCCCACGTGAGGATCCTCCCTTTCCCGAGAAGCCAATTGAAAAGAGTGATCTTGTGGGGAATTCTCCATTTCCACGCCTTTGTGAATCCAGGGATAACATGGGAGGAGGTGCCTCCAGCAATTATTTTCGAATACAGGTCCTTTACACAGATGTTGGAGCCCTTGTATGACCCACCCCACACAATCCTATCACCTGTTGGATGAAAAAAGAAGCCAGCCCCCTGGAAAGCGTTGATGATGTTCTGCCAAGAGTCCCTGTCATCATCCTGTAAGCCAAGTGTCTCAAAGGTCTTCCAAACAGGAGCACCGTTATCCCAATGTGAGATTAAATCAGAGATGAAGATGAGCCCTCTATGAGACAGCCTGTGGTAGAAATCCAGGTCTAAGCCAGGATCAATAGAAATGCCCAATATGTAGCTACATGGGATAGGGATCCGCCTCCCATCACCAAGTTTCCACCGCACGTTATTCTTGATAATCTCAAGGCATTTAGATATACTCTGCCATATCATTGAAGCACCCTTATGTGGTATAATTGGGCCCAGGATGTAAAGTTCCATAGTTCTAGTACCCACATATTTGTCCATCATGATGTTCGACCAGATGCCGATACCCGTCAAGGCCCTCCATAACGATTTGGCTAATAAGGCGAGTGTGAATGTCCTCAGTTCCAGCAAACCCCACTCGCCCATTCCCTTAGGATGGGAGATCTCCGACATTTTACATAGGTGGAATTTTTTCTGGGCGCCCACCCCAGACCATAGAAAATGTGACATGATAGCATAGATCTTATTGCAAATATGCACAGGAATAAGTAACAGGTGGCCCCAATATACGGTGAGCTACGAAAGAACAGCTTGTGTGAGGATGAATCTCCCGCCCAATGTGAGCCACCGATTGGTCCACTTCGATATTTTGTTCCTGTATTTTTCAACAATCCATTCCCAGTCTTTGTTCATATATGAGCAAGGCTTTAATCGGAAACCCAAGTAGGTGATGCCATCAGATGTTTTGGCAGCACAAACCCCCAGAATCTCTGCAATATGAAGTAGTTTCGCCTCCTCACCATGATCATATAGCAGTTTAGATTTAAGCTTATTGATGATAAGGCCCGTGGCCGAGCCAAATCTGTCCAGCAAAGAGTGAAGGAAAACCCAGTTTTTGCGGAGGATGCAACCAAAAACCAGTAAATCATCAACAAAAAGAGAGTGGGTGATCCTGACCTATGGAGATACCAGCATACCTGTGAAATGTCCCTCCCGAGCAGCACTATTAATTAGTCGGCTGAAACCATCCATGACAAGAAGGAAGATGAGTGGAGACAGTGCACAGCCCTATCTCAACCCACGTCCAGCGTTGATGAAAGTAGATGGGATCCCATTGATGATGACACTATACCGTACCGAACATATACACGCCATGATCCATCTAATGGCAGGAAATTGCAGACCAATCTTGTAGAGAGCCAGTCTAATGAAGGACCAGTCTACTGAGTCATAAGCCTTGTAGAGATCGACCTTGAAGATAATGCCATCCTACTTCTGGTCATGCATAGTGTGCATAGCTTCCTGCGCGATGGCTACAACATCATGTATTGATATTCCATTTAGGAATCCATACTTTTCATCCGAGATTCATTTAGAGAGAGTTGCCTTTAGCCTATTTGCAATCAACTTCGAGGAGATCTTGTATAAGACATTGCAAAGTGGAATGGGGCGATAGTCTGAGAAGGTAATAGGGTCCGATGACTTCAGAATGAGCACTATAAAGGTGGCGCTAATGGAACCCGACATCTGTCCCTTTATACGGATCGTCTCAATCAACTCCAGCAATTCATCTCCTATAAGGTCAAAAAATCCGATATAGAATTCTACCGGCCACCCGTCTGGCCCAGGGCTTTTGTCCTTGGCAAAAGATTTAAGTACTTGCAGTAATTCCTCCTCAGATATGGGCGCCATGAGACCCTCAGCAGTAATCTGGTCAAACATCACTGAGATGTGATTAAGTACCCACTGTTGGTTGAGGCAAGAGATCCCCTCATTTTGCTTATAGAAATCTCCAAAATATTCTGCTGCAGATCTCCTTATCTCATCTTCGTCAGAGATTTTGGACCCCTCCTTGTTGCATATGTTCCATATAGCATTTTTTGCCCTTCTGCCGGATGCGCACACATGGAAATACTTAGTATTTAGGTCACCCTCTTTGAGCCACTGTTTTCTGCTCTTTAATTTCCACGTGATTTCTTCGATCTTAAGAAGCTCAATCTTCCTATCTTCCAAAGTTTTTAGTAACTCATATTGTCCTGCATCTGGGGGATGGGTTAAAAAAAGATCATAAGTCCGGGCAATGTGCTTAGAGATCTCAGCCAACTCTAATCTCTGTGCGCGCTTCTTTTCACGTTCCCATCTTTTAACAATAAACTTCAAATCCACCAATTTCTCGACCAATCCACCAACATGAGGGGACGCATCCGCAACATCCTTCCAGAAATTTGTAACCAGTTTTATGAAATCAGGGTCCGAGAGCCACACCCTATTGAATTTAAAAGGGGCTCCCTCTTTGATGGCTTCATGTCGCCACGACAAGCAAATTTCCATGTGATCCGACAGAGAAGACTCCTGGACAGAGAGACACATGTGTCCCAAGATTTTAATCAACCCTGTGCTGACCATGGCTCGGTCCAAAACCTTGGCAATGTAGTCATCTCCACACCTGTGGTTTGACCAGGTGGGTACAGCAGGATGCGTATTGATATTAATCAAATCCCGGCTATTAAGGATGTGCAATATTCTGCCAGCAGCCCTGTCTAACCTAGCTTTTTTCCCCCAAGACTCATCCACAGAAAGGGCAACATTGTAATCCCCTATCATCATCACGTATTTCAGGTCCAACAACCCACTATTATCCATCTTATCCCAGAACTCCGACTTCATGCTACAGGGCGCATATAGGTTAATAATGGCCACCTGTTCGCAAGTCCCCCTGATAAACCCATATAGAAGGATGCCACCAAAGAATTTGTAAGCTGTGAAGTTGAAATACTGCACGTCCCAACCAACTGCGATGCCACCTGATCTACCCACAGCGTCAACCCCAGCAGCCTTCCAACCTGGGCAGATCTCAATAATGGAGTCAACTGCAGCTTTACGGAGAGAAAGTGTTTCTTATAGACATATGATCGAAGGTCTAACATTCCTAACCAAATCCCTAAGGCAAATTATTTTTGAGGGATCGCCAACCCCTCTGATGTTGAGGGATAGAATGGAGGTCATGTCCCACCTCCATTCGGGCGGCTCGCTCTAAGGGCCCATTCCGATTCTACGTCCAAGACAGGTATCTCCTGTAGATTCAAGATCTCTCCCCTGTAGAGTTCTTTGGTCCTTTTTTTCCCTCTGAAATGTTTGGACCCCTTTTTCGTAGTTTTGCGAACTGTGATATTAGCCGCGGAATCAGGCAATATAGTAGGAGAATTTTCACTGACCTTTCTATCAAAAACAGTCAACTCCGCGAGGTCCAGATCTGGGTTCTTTAGAAGGCCCTCCAGTTGGGGTTTGTTGTTGAAGAGACTCAAGGCTTTCTACCTTCGCCTTCTTACTGATATCGTGGAGACAGGCCCCACGGTGGAGATGCTCATGAACTCTGCCCCTCAATTCTATCCCCATTCTTTCTAACAGAACAAATGCCATATTTTATTAGGTCTGTCAATTGTAGATAGATACAGTTTCTGTTTTTCTGCACATTTGGATGTGGATTTAGATTTGGATGGTATGCACAGAAAATATGCTCTGTAGATTTGGATTGGGATGATATACAGAGCAAATTTGCTACTATATTTGATGATTTTACAGTGATATTTTGATCTGTTTTGTTTGATGATGAAGTATTATTGTAGATTTCTGGAATATCTTGTCAAGAGTGAAGTTATTTCAAATTTGTATGACTGCCTCTACGGTTGGATTATGAGATATTCTTATAATCTGCAATACATAAGTTTAGCAGATGATGATAGGTATAATTTTAATTCTCTTGAGAATATGTATTTTCATTATAGATTTAAAGATTTATTGTAAATTTAGGGAATATTTTAGAATTTGATAGACAAATAGCATGCCAATAACTAACTTTGCTCAACAGCAAGTAAACAATTAATTTTGTTCAAACCAACAATAAACTTTGCTCAAGAACAAGCAAACAATTAACTTTGCTCAAATTTACCTTATTGGAAATATTCCCAAAATTTACAACCAAATTAAGTTCAAATTAAGAGTAGTCCCAGTTCTCCTTACTTAAAGATCCATTGTAGATTTAGAGAATATTTTAGAATTTGATGGACAATAACATAAAAATCTATTGTAAATTTAGAAAATATTTTAGAATTTGATGAGCAATAACACGTCAATAATTAACTTTGTTCAAGAACAAGTAAACAATTAACTTTTTTAAAAAACAAATAAACAATTAACTTTGCTCAAATCTACCTCAAATATTCTCAAAATTTACAACCAAATTAAATTCAAACTAAGAATAACTTAAACTCTTATTACTTCCAAAGTTTTTCACACTTTTTTTTTCCTTTCCTAGCTCTGGAACAACAGGTTTTGGGAAATGGGCCTCTTCAGAACGTGTAGATTAGAGACTTCGACTGTACAGGTCTTAGTCTGGTAGCTCATGAATGATGTACTAATGGTGTCTGTATTACATGATATTAACATTCAGAGTGCTGAGTTGGTTCAGTGATAATCGAGATATTGTATCATGTAAATGATGTGAAGGAAAATAATTATTTGTTCTGATTCTAATCAGTGATGGTGGTTGGTGATGGGAGTTCTTGGAATGGTGTGTTTTTAAAAGTTAAACTAATATTTTTATAATATTGAACATTGTTTGCATATGCTGACAGTGCTGATAATGTCGAGGTACAGTAGCTGTGAGCTTTCTAGAGCGAGGAGACTTTTCATCCTCACAATCATGCATGGTGCATAGCTGTATAAAGTAACCATTTCTTATTTTTTTATTTGGAGTGCACATCACATTGTTATTTTAACAAAAACGGTTAGAAGGATATATTAATGCTGGCCCATAGCCTCAAGGCTGATTACAATTTCATGTGTCGAGGCCTGCTGACACCATGGCCAAACCAAAACCTCATTTTCTTTGCACCCCCATAGGTTTATACAATCAATTTTTCGGACCACCGCTTCAATTTTCCCCCCATTAAAAGTGCAGACAAACTGGTTCAAAATAAGACTGTAAAACATAGGACAGACAGTTAAGGTATGGGATCTCGACTTTCGACTCCCTTGCTGTTGATGACTCCTGGAGGAAGGGAGACTGCTTTATTTGCCTCCGTATCAGCTTCTCTATTATTATCTCTCTTAATATGATAGAAGCTTAATCTCTGAAATGCATTTGACAGAGTTCTAATACGTCTGATCAGTCTTGACAGTCTTATATCTGTGGGGAAAGAATTGTCAACCATGATTTTAATGATAGTCTGAGAATCTCCAAACACGGAGGCCACAGGAATGCCAAGCGTTTTTAACTGTTTGAGACCCTGAAGCAGCGCCAGAGCTTCGGCCTGGATGCTGGTGTTGAAACCCACACCCCAAGCGTAACTGAGAACCATGGCTCCATCAGCGTTTTTTATCACACCCCCCGCTCCGGATCTGTCTGGATTCCCTTTGGCAGCGCCATAAAAGAAAATTTGGCTGTGCGCCTTCGATAAGCAGAATGACATGAGATCGGACGCGGATAGTCTGAGCTGCCAATCCTGAAGGGGTTTAAGCGACCTGTCAGCAACAGTGAATTGAAGATCCAGATGCTCGCGCCAAACAGACTCGTGATCCCTCAATCCCGCCCCATCAAGCTGATCGCCAATGCATTCTTTGAGCAGGGCTTTGATTTTAATCCATATAATCTTGTGAGTGCTCCTCTAATCACGAAAAATCCTCCGGTTTCTCTCCAACCAGATTTGCCAGCAAGTCAATTTGGGGAGGATGTTCCAGGCACGCTTGAGGTGCGAATTCTTGGGGGATCCTCCAGGGTAAAGGCGCCACCAGAGAGAGAACAGCTCCGGGATGTTATTTGGGAGGTCAACGTGCTGAATCCACGGGCCTAAGGCTTCAGCCCATAAATCCTTGGCAAATTTACAGTGGAGAATCAAGTGAGCAGCAGTCTCAGCGCTTTCTTCACACATCGAACACCGAGAAGGACCAGAAAACCCCCTTTTTCTCAATCTGTCCTCAGTTAAGATCCTCTGATGGCATAGAATCCAACAGAAATGATCGATTTTGGGCAGTGTTGGGTTAAACCAAATTCCTTTCCAAGAATTCGGATCTGGAGGAACATGGGGTATTGAAATGATCTGCGTGTAGCCCTTTGAGACAGAGTATTGCCCAGGAGACGAACCCCATCCTCTGACGTCCCTTTTCCTGCTTCTCAGTGGAGCCTTGCCATTTAGATGATCTAAGAAAGTATCCAGTTCGTTAGTCAGGTTCTGAGGCACTTCGAAGTTAAGCCAACGGTGCCAAACTCCATTGTCCCAGTTGGAAATATCCCACAGAGTGAAATAACCAGCTCTCTGCATCCAATCCTTCAACAAGTGGAGAGAACGGTCCTCCTCCAAGGGGTCACATCCCATTATCCGATCCTCCCAGATTCGAATATGCTTGCCATTACCTGGTATCCAATGAGCATTTTGTTTGATGAGAGGGGAGGATTTTGCACATAGCTTTTGTATAACCAAGTTTGAGATGGCTATGGGCTGATCCAGACACCTTGTTCTCTTGCCACGGAAATATTTCTTCCACAAGGCACGTTGCGCCCACCCCGGATTAGGGGCTATTAACCTCCATAGCAGCTTTGCTCCCAAAGCAACATTCTGATGGCTAAGACTCTTAAAATTCAGACCTCCCTCCAATTTGGGCAAGGCAATTGTGGCCCAGCTTATTAATGGAATTTTCTTAGCATTGTCCTTCCCTCCTTTCCAGAAAAATTTTCTGGTCAATCCTCCATTTTCTTTATTATTCCAGCGGGGGCCAACAGAACAGCAAACTGAAAAATGGGGAGGCTATTCAAAACAGCTTTGATAAGCACCGACTTTCCAGCCAGATTCAGCCAATTGAATCCCCAGGCACGAATCTTAGCTTCAAATTTGTCCAACAGGGGTAACCAGTCTCTACTTGTAGCACTTTTATGGAAGATAGGGAGGCCCAGATATTTGAATGATGACCAGGATGAGGAAGCCACGAAGCCTAAGCAGCTGGAAATGGCATGTAGCAAGACAGCAGGAGTGTTCCAGCAATAGATGTGACACTTACCTTTGTTGAGGCTACTTCCAGAATTATAGCAATAATTATTAATAACCTCTTTAAATCTTCTAGCTGAGGGCAATGAGGCAGCTCCCAGCAAAAGGGAATCGTCTGCGAACAATGCATGATTAATGTTCTGAACTCCTCTAGCAATGTTCAGACCTAATAAATCTTGATCCTGGAGTTTTTTGTTCAGTAGGAAACTGAGAACCGAGGCTTGGAGTACAAAGAGAAGGGGGGATAATGGACACCCCTGTCTCAGACCTCGAGAAGCTTTGAAGAAATCAGTGACTCTGCCATTCACCAGAGGGGCGATCCAAGGCTCGCTAATACAGGCCTTGATCCAATTTATGAATTTGGAACCAAACCCAAATTTTTTCAGCACTTCCAGAAGAAATTTATGTCTCACTCTGTCGAAAGCATTTTCCAGGTCTAGCTTGACTGCCATACCTTTCTCTTTGCGAGCCACACTGGATTGGATTGCCTCTTGGACCAAAATAAAGTTATCCACTATGTGTCTTCCTTGTATAAAGCCACCTTGATTCTCAGGTATGATACCAGGAAGGATGGTTTTAAGTCTGTTGGCAATAATTTTCGTAATCAACTTATAGCCTATATTACAAAGAGAGATGGGGCGAAATCTGCTGAAGGAGTTGGCGCCTTTTTCCTTGGGGATGAGGGCCAAGAAGGCTGAATTAGTGCTACCCCCAATTTTCTGGCTCCCTTGGGATTTCCGGATCATTCTACACAAGTCCTTCTCCACAATGGGCCAGCAGAATTGCAAGAAACTAGCTGTAAACCCATCGGGTCCAGGAGCCTTGTCCGGTTCCATGGCAAAAAGGGCTTTTTTTATTTCATTGTTGTCTATCTCGGATTCCAAGAAATAATTCTGACTGTCTGTTATCAAAGAGGGGACTTCATTCACCAGCTTCGGATCCAGATCCAAGGCCTCGTCTTCAGTATATAGATTTTTGAAATGGGAAAAGGCAGCCATTTTTATATTATGAAAGTCTCTATAAGTATTGTCTCAACGGAAATTTCTGAGATAGAGTTGCGACAGTTTCGAGCCTGGGCTTGCTTGTGGAAGAATGAAGTATTTCTATCTCCCCCCTTGAGCCAGAGGCTGCGTGACTTCAATCTCCAATGATTTTCCTCCGCCAAGCTAGCCTTAAGAAACAGGTGCTGCAGAGAAGCCTCCTCATCTAGAGTGTCTTGGGTGATCTCCACATTTTCCGAGGCCAATTGATGTTTCTCCAACCGTTCCTGAATCAATTTTCTTTCCTCTGCCGGATTGGGTAAGGACCTGACCCAGTATTTTAAAGCGGCTTTTGTTCTCCTTAATTTCTCCTCCCATACATAAAAGGGTGAACCTTTGACAGGGATATTCCAGGTCTCTTTTATCAAAGGCATGAACGGCTGCTCCTTGACCCAGTGAGAGCAGAATTTAAAGGGAATGGGTCCTTGGTTCGTTTGCTCTACTAACTCTAGTTTTATAGGGTGATGATCAGAAGTACAACAAGACAATATGTGCATTCGAGACTCTAAACCATGAAGGAAAAAAGAGCTATTGACAAGAAATCTGTCTAACCTTGCGGCGATATGGCCCGGGCCAATTCTTTTGTTTGTCCAAGTGAAATTTCCGCTCCGAGGTTTAACATCGATCAGGTCCCAATCATGTATCAGCTCATCAACCCATTCCCGCGCTGGGTCTCTTACAATGCAGCCCCCACGTTTTTCTGACGAAGACAAGGTGAGGTTGAGGTCACCTGCTATTATAATGTTTTCCAATACTTCGGATTCTGCCAAACTTTTGATAGATTCCCAGCAAATTTTTTTCTCCCCTACGTTAACAGGAGAATAGACATTTAGTAAAGAGATAATCAGCTCAGATTCAACATTACGGAGTTTTGTAAACAACCAATGGATGCTATTCGCTTCTTTGATCTTTATAAACTTATTGGCATCCCAAATCGTGCCTAGACCGCCTGAGGCACCTCGGGCAGAAACAGCTTGAACATCACTATTCTTCCACAATTTTTTCCCAATCTGGAGGAAGGAAGAATCCTCCATCTTAGTCTCCTGGATTAGGATTATATCTGGGGTTTCGATTCGTTTCAGACTTCTCAAGGCATCTTCT
Source organism: Pinus albicaulis (assembly GCA_034641835.2). Classification (NCBI taxonomy): domain Eukaryota; kingdom Viridiplantae; phylum Streptophyta; class Pinopsida; order Pinales; family Pinaceae; genus Pinus; species Pinus albicaulis. The sequence goes on along the minus strand of CM076577.1, from coordinate 1,129,802,195 downwards.
TTATTTCTGCTCCCCAGCCCCCTACAGTTCTAGGAGACGAACTTCATCACTTACCTTTTGGATGATGAGCTCCTCTAGAGCTCTGAGACTGGTTTCTATTCTTCTTCGGTGTGTTTTCCAGGAGTTTCTCAAGTGTAGGTTGACTTCCCTGAAGTTTTTCCTTGTAGGTCTCTTGCTCTCTTTTTTCCCGAGTAGTTTTCCGGCCTCTTAAAGACCTTCTGGCTGAGGTTTTCGAAATCTCTATTTCGCCTTCTTCTTCTGATTCATCCGAGTCAATCCCTTCCTCTGGCTCTTCTATGAGGGCCTCTTTTGATCTGTTTTCAATGCTATCCACTTGCATTGGTCCGGAGGGGGTCTCTATGGGGATTGAGTCCTCCTTCTGCTTCTCCGATTCTTGAGAACCTTCTATGGCAGAGCTTAACTGCACGAATTTGTTGCCTTGCTCTTCCATTGTTGGTGTCTGATTTTTAGGGGCTGCTTGAGAGCCGTTTCCATTAGTATTTCCAGGGCGAGAAGCTCTGTGAGCGTTTTTAGGTCTTTTAACCTGTGTCCACCCTTCCTCCTTACCCTTCTCTGCTTCACTATTTTTTGGGCAGCTTCGGGCAAAGTGACCATAAACCTGACATTTCCGACACTTGAATGGAAGCTGCTCATAATCCAGCTTTTGCAAATGAGTCCAGCTTCCAACCTTGATCTTAATCGCCTCGGGCAATCCAATCTCCAAGTCGACTTCAACACAGATTCTCGCACAGTCAAATTGATCCTTGTTACTTGCTCGATCAATGTACTTGCCTAAGATATTCCCAATATGGCTTAGAGATTCCCCATTCCAGCAATGGACAAGAAGATTTGGCAGCCTAACCCAAACGGGCACCGCCGTGGGCACATCGACTGCAGGATCAAAATCAGGGGTCCACTTGTTCAGATAAAGCCCCTGGGGGCCCATGAAGTAAGGGCTGTTACGAAAGATTAGATCCTTATCTTCTTTGTCAGAGAACTCGAACAAGAAGAAGCCCTTACCCAGGAAGTACGAGGTAACTCTCCCTTTGATCAGCGGAGCCCAATTTCGAGCGACCCAGCTTTCCGTTGTTTTGGGGGAGGGCCAAAGGCTCGTAAACTGACCAACCAAGGCCCTCTCCGCCAAGGAAAGGGCGACCTTGATCGGACCTTCAGGAGGGAGAGATATCTCCGGGATATCCTCCATTCTCTTCACGAGCTTTGTTGTCTGCGAGCATTTCTTGGGGGACCGAGAAGCTTAAGAAAAGCGGCCCGACATCCGCCGCCGAGGGCGAGGAGGGCTCCCGCAGCCGCCATAACCGCGGAGGCCCGCGAGCGCAACCCCCTATCGAGATCAACATAGAAGAAGCCACCAACGAGGCTGAGCCGAGAGGAGAAACAGCATCGGTGCGAGAGGGCGCCTCAGCACGGAGACCAACACATAGCGACGCACCAATACCGGCCACTCCGGACAAGCTTGGGGCCCCGCCAAGAAGAGACGGCCACGGTGATTAGAGAACAAAGCCAAGCCGGGCCGAGGCCAAGCGGAGGCCACGAAGCCGAGCGGCGGCCTGGATGCAGGCGGCCCGGCTGTGCGGAGACCGAAATACACATGCCCTTACAAACACATAATTAATTAAAAAAAAAATGAAAGAAGCTTTGTCTACGATTGCACATCACATTGTCATATGCAAGTTGGCATGTCCAATAAAATATAAAATCATGAAATTAAAATCAATAATGTTGTAATAAGTTGAAAACTTTTCATTGATAAAATGGGTGAAGGATTTCTATATTTTGAATTTTAATGCGAGTAGTTTAAAAATATTTAGTATTATTTTTGGGTGGGTTTTTATTGGTTTTCAAACACACTTATGGATTTTCCTATTTATCATATCCTTGTTGTATAGGTTGGTTAGAGATTAATAGGGTAATTAAAATATTCTCTCCTTTAGTGAGATAGTATGGTTGATACTTATTATTTGTCTTTTAATTTTATATTTATGGAGATTTTATTCAATATTAAAATGTTATATTCAGAAATGGGAACTTGATATTTTTTTTGCTATGATTGGTGATTTTGTATTTTACATATTTATATGATTAAGTCTTTAGGTTTACAAAATAGTGTATAAAAAAGTGTTTCAAATCATTGTTATTTGACTTGAACTCGTTCTAGAAAGGTCAAGGTATTTTTAATTTTCTGTTGAAACAATCAGGGAAAACTTCGAAAATGCTTTCGATATTGAACTTTGGACATATGAACCTTGGAAATCTCCTGAAAAATAAGATCGTTTTTTTCACGGTAGCCTGCTCTAGTCCCCTTACAAAACGTTCGTTATTAGGTTAGCTATATACTTAACATGTTCCTAGCAATTCACATGGCATCATCATGAAATGATACAAGTATTAGATAAGTAAGAATATACAACGCACTAGAACGTCCTTGTTGACGATCTTTTACTTCGGCAGCATCTAGGGTTCCTCGAACAATGTGATATCTCACACCGGGTAAATCTTTAACCCTTCCTCCTCTTACTAATACTACAGAATGTTCTTGTAAATTATGGTCAATACCAGGTATATAAGCAGTGATTTCAAATCCAGAGGTTAATCGTACTCTGGCAACTTTACGTAAGGCAGAGTTTGGTTTTTTTGGGGTGATAGTGGAAAAGTTGACAGATAAGTTTTCTTCACTGTCACTCTACAAAACCGTACATGATATTTGCACCTCATACGGCTTCTCGTTCAAATTTTTTTTTTTTCGAAGTAGGTTGGATTATTTTCATTGCTCAAGAATCTTCATATTCCCTTCCTTTATGCATTGTGTCTCAAAGAGTAACTGGAACCAATTTAGTCAAACACATTTTCGTATTCTAATAAAAAACTAATGAATCCTATTTTTTATTTTAGGTAAAAAAGATTATGCAAAATCTTCGGGATTGCCTCTTCCTTCTCTATTTCCATCCTATAAGTACAGCGCCTGAAGAAATACTCTGTCGTATGAATCGACATTATTACATGCTAATTCCTTCTTGATATCTCGATATATCATTCCTACAAATCACAAATTGGATTCGAAATTGACGGGTTAATGTGAGCTTATCCATGTGGTTATACACTGTTCGAGTTTGAACATGAATTAATTTCACGAAAGATTTTGGCTTTCGTGCTTTTGTTGGGGTTGTCCAATATCATTTTGATGACCTATGTTTAGGGGGATATATATCCATATCTGTCTAAGATATGATCTGATCGACTACATAAGTCCCACGAATAGCAATCGATATGGCTAGGGAGAGTAACGGAAAAGGAAGTTATTTTTTATCTGATTAGTTAGTGATCTGGCTCAGTGAGTCCCTTTTTCCTATGACGAACTGCTAGCATCAGTCCTATATCTTGTTTTTGTGGACCGGTGGAAAAGTGAGAGCTCAACGGAAAGAGGATTGTACCACGAGAGAGCGAAGGGGTCAACCTGTTCTGAAGAGACAACATGGATTTCGAAAATGTAGTTGTACTCTTACATCGATCCAAATCAAGAATTATTTTAATCCACGAGGGTAAATATTTGCTCGCTAGATGAGAGGATAACAGTGCTAGTTACAAATTATGTTTTGGTAGGATGTTAATTTATTTATATAAATTATTTAACGGTTGCATACGGTCTTCTCCTTAGTGCAAGAAGAACAATTTGATCTGTATCATCTCGGTATAATATTTACTTGATCTTGTTCTCCTTGGTCTCCCTGTTCTTCCAAACAATATTGAGTCCTTTCCGCACACACTAGTGCTAGATTGGATCAAACATACTGAACAAAATATTTTTCATGTTCATGTCAAACTTGCTTGATCAAGATAGGTAAAATATTACTGATTTTACGAGACCACATGTTATGATTCGAATCAGAAGGAAATACTAATTTCGATAGGATTCACATAGGCTCCAATCTTTTTTCTCCTTTTTTTTTTCTTTTCGTAGTAGTGTGAAAAGAAGGAAGGTATGTCTTCAAGTTGTTCGAGAAAAATAGTGAGTTGTATTGAGTCTCTCGACCCCTTGATAAATTATTACTCATAAGTCAGTTATCCTTTCAGATGAGAGTAGGGAAGGGATATAACTCAGCAGTAGA
>CM076577.1:1129677722-1129797971 GCA_034641835.2 Pinus albicaulis | reverse complement strand
GGAACCTAGGCTAAATATCCATTGATACAAAGTTTCTCAAGGAATTTTCAGTTTGTATTAACTAATGCTAACATTAGTTCACAAACATTTTATGTTTTACCGTGTTCTTAATGCCATATAAACTACATTGTTCTGTATTCACCAATATTTGCAATATCAAGAAGTAATTTATGACCTGCATTGCATGCTAGTGAAATGCATGATATAAATTATTGATGTTGGGGGTTTAATTATTTCCCCTCCTCTTCATTGTTTCTTACCATTGCATAATTACTAAGCATGCAGGTGCAGTTCCGCACTAGCAGGACTAGGCCATGAAGCACAGGCGGTAGCACAACAGCAGGTCAAACAGCAAGCACAGAAAGAAGCAAGCGATGGCAGCGGGAAGCACAGCAAAAAACAAGCCAGGGTTGCATGGTTGCAGTAATTCTGAGAAGCAAAAGCAAGCACCAAGCCATGGCTGCATGGCTGCAGCAGCAGGTCGAAGAAGCAAAAGCAAGCAGCAAGCCATGGCGGGGCACCTAGCGATTATCTAGTTCACTCATGTTGCTCTACATATGGAGAGTTTGCCTCTTATTTGCAGGTTTGTTTGCAAGTTGAGCATGTGAGTCTCTTACTACTACATAATTGTGGCTATGTAAAGGCAGTATAAGAAGCAAAGAAACAAAATTCGCGGTAATTTAGCTAATTTTGACGAATATTTATACTTGTGTGTTGTAATTCTTTGAAGAGTCTTTCCTTCTCTCAACAAAAAGATGTTTATGGGGTTGCAACTAATTTTAGAAACAATGAGAAAATTAGGAGCAATAAGAAAATTCTCAGAGATTCAATACTAGTAATTATCTGTGCTATAAAGGATTTTTAACTTTTAAGTTTGGTTCAATCGATATAGTAGCAGATTACTCTCCAACAAATAACTCTTTGACCCAGATTACTCTTTGACCATATGGCTTGTATTACAAAAATAGTCGATATTTAGCCATCACCATTCTCTCTTAGGGTTTCATTTCACATCTCACGCTCTGTAACTCTAAGTTCGCTCTGTATCTCTGTGTTTTCTCGAATTCAAACACTTACACAATAGTGTTTCTATTTCTATAAAATTAAAGGAATCTCTCTAAATTTCGATCTGCTTTAAATAAATATGTAATTATTGAACCTATTATCTAGATTCAAACACAAAAAGAAAATTGGAAAAGGGAAAAAATGACACAGCATTTTAATTCCGGAAAAACCCAAAAAATAACTGAAAATTTAAGAAAACGAACCCCACCGTACGTGGCGTTGTCGGCTTGCAATGAGGGTCAGAGGTTTTCGAACAATCTGGGTTTCAGGAGATGTTTAATGATGCGGCTCATATCTAATAACATGGTTCCCATGTAGAGCAGCATCCCTGAAATATATATAAGTTGGGTAAACAAGAAAACTCCATGGCGCCTCAATAGCACAGAGAGCAGAAGCCACACAGTTTTTTGCAAAACTCTCCGGGGTGACGGTGGAGGGCCAAATCTCTGCATGCACCCACTCTTCATCTGACGATGTCTACTGTCATACGTCATCGTACCTCCAACGAGGTGATGATGGCGGAGAGGGATAGCTGTGTGCACTGTTGGCCGAGAGTCGATTCTTTGCAAGCATTTCTTATGCATTGTTGCATTTGTTTCTCATCGCCTGTGAACAAATTTGTGCAAATTGAGCGCCTGATTGGGTTTTCTGGTTCCACTTTTGCATGTATAGCATAAGGGTAGAAATACATGTGCATCAGTCGAACTGTAGAAATACATGTGGAGACCATTTGTTAAGTTTTATATATTATATAATTTTAAAATATACAATTTAATATAAACAACTGAACCCATATCTTAAGTTTTCAATAGTACATAATTTAAAAATATATAAATTGATATAAAAAATTCAGCGAGTGTTTCTGCATGTTGTTTTTGCATGTAATCCACGTGGTTGCATGTTGTCTTTGCATGTAATCCACGTTGGTTGTATGGGTTATGAAACTAACATGGAAATTGGCACAATTCATAACCTTATTACAATGAAATAATATTAAATATTGTAAAATCCTTATTACAATGAAATAATATAAATATTGTAAAAGTTTCTTTAGTCTTTCATCTTTTCAGGATTCACTCTTACTGCTAATCATTTACCAAAATTTGTGAGTTTGGCATAATTCATAACCTTATTACAATGAAATGACATAAATATCGCCATGCTTTAGTGCGTTACTACACGAAGGCCAGAAGGTCGGCTAACTCCTGCCTATACTCAAGCTAGCTTGAAAGTTCACTGATTCTCCATATCTCCACAGCTGGCATACATGATGACTAATTTAGTTAATAAATATGTATCAGGATCGTACCCAGAATCAATCATGTGGAGGTGAACTTCCTTTCCCTGTGCCAAAGCTTTCATATTGATACATCCCTACAACAAGGAAGTGTATACGTAGAAACCTGCTCTAATTCCTATCGCGTGCAACAGATCCATGGCCTCCTTCAGTCGTCTTGACTCGCACAGTGCTTTCACCTGCCAACTTACCCCCTGAAAATCAAGGTTTCCTGCCTGGGTTAGGACACCATACCTCTGGTGGTACTGCACAATTTTTTTCTTCCATGGAATTAAATGGCATTGGTTTTTCACATCTGCCGCTAACTTCCCAAAACTCATAAATATTTATAAGACTTTACCCATAATGCAATCAATAGAAGGGGTTGGCATCATACTCATTCCCATGCCATGCCATTGGAATTGACTGAGCTCCCAGCCAGAGGATTTGTGAGTCACTACATCGTACAAATAATTACGGCTAGATCCAAAACTTATGGAAAACGAACCTTTTCTTATGGTGCAATTCAGTGCATAATCATGGTTCATATTTTGGTTTTACGTAAATCATGGTTTCCGCTTGGTTTTACTATATCGTAAGTTGGAAAATGACACACATCACATTTAACAGGTTTAGATCTATCTTAATGTTAGATACATCAAGTTAGATGTATCATAGCTTGTTTAGATATAAAGTTTTAGACAAAGTATCTCCAGGGAACATAACTAGTTCTTACTATGATCGTCAAGCCAGAGTCAATACAGTGTGCCAATATGAAGATGAGTGTCGTGTCCATTCTGCTTCACTCTCTTATACTTATCCTTCTTTTCATCTTATTTATGTTCATCTTCGGAAAGTTGCATATGCAGCATGTGTAGCGTACCTGTCTCCACTTATTTCACAGATTGTAACTGAGGCTGCTCAGTTTCTTTGTGTTAATGATATTCTTGTTCAAAGTGTAAAACTTATGATGGCTCCTGCCAAAAGAGGCCCTGCAAATGGAATGATCAGAAAAGAAGTATGAGTGAAATAGCAATAAACAATGTCTTTGAATATTCACGTTTCACATGCATACCTGGGCGTAATAACCATCTTCTTAGCTTGTAAAGATACAAATATTTATGGTAAGTCTCTAAATTCACCATGAGTTATTTGTTGCGTTTTTGTTTCATTTTGTCACAGGTATTCTTGGAGCTCCTTTCACTTATTCAACAACTACCACTTCAATGAACTCTTTTCACTTATTCAACAACTACCACTTCAATGACATTCTACGGGGTCTAACCAGCTATGTCATCCTCTCGGTTGGTTCTCATGGTTATTTACTTCTAGTCAAGAATCCCTCTGGTGGGACATAAATCTTTGACTGACATATTTGTTCTAGATTCGTGTGTGACTTTAAGACTGAAACTGAAACCCTTAGTCAAGTTTCCCTTTGATCCAGGATTACGTTTTAACTAGTTTTGATGCCAAGACTTACAATCCAAGCATATTAATGGACTATATTTGTATAATTTAAATTTAATAGCAATTTTATAAAGGGCTTATGCATTTAGACAGAGTTGAGATCTTTTCTGAGCTAAAGACATTTCCAGAAATTTATTGTACTCTCAGTATTAATAGATTTATATTCTTTTTATCATTTATGAATTTGTTACTGAGGTATTCTTTCTTTCTCATGGCCCTAATTGTGTCGTTACAGACTTGGGCTAAATAAATAATGGTAGATTTACATTTCATTTATGCAATAAAAGTGGGCATGTCGTAATTGTAATTTCGACTTGTGTATGGACGTCTGGTTTTCTCTGAATTACGATTTTACATTTAAATTTTAGATATTTGTTTCCTTTCAATGTATTCATATTATCTCTATGCATATGTCGTCTTGCACATATCATTGTGTATATATATTGTCATTCCTAAAGTTATGGGTCCTAAATATATTCTCATAGATGTTAGTTACAGTTCGTCGAACCTATATATATATATTTCTGTGTATTAACAATAGCAGCAAAATACGAATTCCTGCTAATCCTGTAAGAGGTTTATTTACAAGTCACTTAACATAGTTGCATCCTTATGAGCCAAACACATATATTACACTCAAATTCATTTGTGTTATACATTTTTTATAATTTATTTATTCGCTCCACCGATTATGGCAATACAATACTGGAGTAAGAACCTCGTGATATTTCGCTTCGATTTCTAGTTAGACACCATTCCCTTTCCTAGCTTTGAGTATAGGCAGGAGTTAGCCGACCTTCTGGCCTTCGTGTAGTAACACACTAAAGCATGGCGATATTTATGTCATTTCATTGTGATAAGGTTATGCATGCCCCGAAGGTTTCCTTCTGCATGTATGGGCTACAATTGCTCTTGTTTGTAAGGCTACCGTTAGAATGAGGTTATTCATTTTGAAGAAGCATTGGGGCATGTGCTTCCATGCTCTTTCAGTAGTTCTGATCAAGAGTGTTTATTGATTAAGTGGATTTCCATAAATGTCCCCCACCCAAGAGTGGTTTAACATGCGTAGCTCTCATTTAAATAATAATGGTCTGTATTTAGGATTAGTCAATATAAACTTTTTGTTCTTTAGCACGTCACATATGGATGATATACACCATATATCTTCTTTTGTGAGATGATAGCACATCACATCGGAATGGTATACACTGTACATATATAGTTTTGTTTTATATAATGATTGTAAATTTATTATGTTTTGTTAAAATCAAAATATATAATATATCTAGAATATATAATATATATTATAAAAAAAAAAAAAAAAATTGTTGTAAGTGCTTTTTTATTTATCTTTAATAAAATTTATTTATATATTTTAAATTTTTATATATTATAATAAAAATTTTGAAAAATAAATATTTTAAAATTATGTATATAATTTTTTTATTTGATAATTATATTTAAGTATATTTTATTATTAATATTTTCAGACCATGATATGGGTTATTATATAAAGGACAAGATAAATACGATCTAGAAACCAATTTAAATAGATAAAAAGAACTAGTCATTGTAAATATCCACTAATTTAATTAGAATAAGAAAAAAAATTAATTAATTAATTTAAAATAATAATAATAATAATAATAATTGTTGTATATTATATAATTTTAATATATTTTATTTTAATTAATTTATTATTATTATTATTTTAAATGAATTAATAATTATATGTTATATAATTTTAATATAATCTAAGATACTTATTTTTTACTTAATAATAAATTTTAATATGTTAAATCTTAATTTAATAGTTATTTCAATACATTATTTATCCATAATAACTATAAATACTATAATTAATAAGAAAAATTAAATTAATTTAATTTTAATTTATTAAAAATTTGAAAGGGAGAAAGAGAGCGAGAGCAAGGACCAAAGGAAGAGAAAAGAGAGGGGGGAGGGGGGTTAAGAGGAGGAGAATGGAAGAGGGAGAACCGGGTTGGAAGAAAAAACAACAACTGAGACTGAAAGGCAGGAATCCAGCATCTGCTAACACTCCACCCATAATTCCTATTAAGGTTAATTAGTCTCTTTTCAATTTCTAAGGCCTCCCTTAACTTACGGTGGTGGAAACGGTCAATCCTCGCAATAACCTCAGCATCTTCAATGCAAATGTGATGTTTCGTCTTTTCAGCATGCTCTGCTAAAGCAGAGGAGCGTGATCTACTATGCTTAAGGTCAACGACGTGTTCATGAATTCTTTGATTAATGGATCGACCAGTTTCACCGATGTAAGGTGTCTCATAAGAGCACATAATCAAGTAAACACTCTTACCATCTTTAGGGAAAACCTGGTCCTTAACTAATCTAAGTGAACTTTGAATGGTGCAGAGCTACTTGAAAGTCGAGCACGTATTATGTCTCCTTAGGATCCTAGCAATTTTATCAGTAATACCTTGAATAAATGAAAGGTGAACTCCAGATATCCAATCACAAGAATATTTCTTAATCATAAGTCACAAGAATCTTTCTTAATAATAAGACTTTTTTCTGCTTTTTGAAAAGCTCTAAGACATTGAACTTTGCTATAACAGTTCTTATTGAAAACATTTAGGATATAAAAGTTTTCGCTCACTTTTTTCAACCATGAACAATAACCACTAAAAAGAGATATTAAATTTACATAGCCAGTCATTAATTCCCTCTACCTCCTCACTTCTACGCCCTTAAAATATTTTCACTGATCTATAGTTCAAAAGTTATTTTACAACCACTTCTCGAAATTTTACAGCGGAGCTTTTCGGGAGTCTAATAGTGAAGGAATTCAATGGAACTTGGTGAGGGAATTGAATTCACTTGATAAAAATTAAAATTAAAAATTCAGTTGACCCATTTCTTCATGACTGAAGGATGCCAATATAATGAAGGGCATATATAATAAATACTTTATACCTGAACTGTGGCAAGATACAACGTCGCTTTATTGAGCTCTTCGCCTCTTGCCAAGTTGCCCATTAACATATCTTAATCTCCTCTGTCGAGTTTATGAACCAACCATGGGGAACAATGAACATATACTGAATGTTACAACTTGAAATGCTGAGTTAAAAGATGATTTGATTTACTCTTGAGAAGGTTGGTGATTATATACGGAAGATAATGTAGAGAAACAATTTTGGCCGCTGAATGATGAGATATTTTTTCCTTCAAAGTTTTCACGCCCGTTTTTTCCTTAGGTTTTTTCTTTGGGTTTCGCTTGATGTTGAGTACTCCTTGATCTGGAGTGTGTAGAAGCTCTGATCCATTGAGGAATGTCTTGATGGATCATAGCTCCCACATGATGTTTTTAGATGGATCAGAGTTCCCACATGCTCTAGATGGGCGTTTCCAATTGACACTGGTACTGGAAACTTGAATTGCCTCACTGCCATGCTCAGGAAAAGCTCCATTGTACCTAAATAAGTTCAAATTGTTTTTGAAGCCTTTCTTACCAGCTCCCATGCTCCCAAGGGCGCTAGAGCTTGGGTTATGTGATCTCCAAGGACTAGCAGCGGCACCGTGCAACTTAGATGAGATCACATGATATGATTAATAAACTAATACAAGTTTATGTTTCTTTATTTTGTTATATTATTATAATTCTTTTTATTGTAATTTGAATTGAAATTAAAAAAAAATATTATATATATTTTATTTTTATTAATTAATATTAAAAATTCTAAAAATAATATTATATTTAATATATTTACTAAAATTTATTATTTATAACGGGGTCTTGGATAGAGAGTGATGTGGTGTTTTGTTAAGACACTTTTTGATGTGAAGTCATGATGAAGATTTAATCCTACCAAGCTTAAAAAATATATATATATTATTATTTATAATGATGATTATTAATATTTATTAAGATTGTTAAAGGATTTTAGTTTGAGTGGTTTGCTGAACAAATTATTTTCCCCACTACATGGGTTTAAGTCTCCAAAAACATTTGAAGTTATTCTTAGCAGCCCAACTTTGGATTCTCTAAATTCTCATTCGAATTAAAAAGTATATATTTATTAAAATCAAATTTAATACTTCGAATTAAATATATATATTTATTAAAATTAAATTTGATACATGGTTATTGAATTTAATAAATAAAATATTTTGATATATATATATATATATATTTCTTATAAATATTTTAATATAAAACTTAAATAAATTGTTTGAATATCCATATTAACATATATGTATATATATGGAGTGTATATATGTATATACAAAGAGAATGTGTCTGTATGTTAATGTTGGCATTACTAAAATATTTCAATGCTCAAAGGGAATAAATAATTAAAAATAATATAATTTAGTCCAAGGGGTTTTGGATAGACAGTGATATGTTGATCAGTGTGCTAATATGTCTAGAGAGGGGGTAAAAAGAAAATGAATAAAAAAGAAAATAAATACTAGATCAAATAAATAATTCATGGAACTACACTCTCTTCTCATTTAAGTTGCACTTTGATGTAGTGTAGTCCTTGTGGGTGGGCCATATTCCCCATATTAATACACTAACCAACATAAGTGAGCCCGTGCATGTGGTAGGTTTATTACCTGTGGGAAAGATGTATACATATCTTATTGAGCACTCAATAGATCCGATGAAAACATACATGTTCTGTTAAGGCACTCCGTTCAATTCCCCACCGAATTCAGGTGCTATGTTGGACATGTTGAAGATGTAGTCCTGCCAAGTTTATAAAAAATAACTAACTAATATAATTTAGTTACTTCTTAATAGAAGGGAAATGTGTAACTCATTCAATTATTAAGATAAAATATTAATAATAATAAAATATTAAAAAAAAATTAAACGATGAAATATAAATCTATTTTAATCACAAATTTATCAAAACATTAAAAAGAATTAAATCTCTTATAATTCTTTTTTTAAAATATATTTGATTCTCTCAATACTTCTTAGATTGATAGTTCTAATTCCATATCTCTATACATAACAGAACTCCACTCCTATATAAAAATGGCATTGTGATAAAACTTTTCAAAAAACTATAAAACTATAAAACTATATTCACAGAATCAAATCCCCAACTAATTATCTATAAATATAAATATTATATTTTGCAGTGGAAAAAGGTTCTACAAAATAAAATTGAGATTTTAGGGAAAAAAAACAAAACAACAACACCAAAAATTGTGCAATAAATAATTTTAAGGATCAAATTTTAAGGATCAATCTTCTCAATTCAGTGAACATTTATAAAATTCAATATAAAATTTGACTCACGCTGTAAGCATGTTCACTTTGAGCTTATAAATGTGTAATTTATGATATTAAAGGTATACATACATAACCAACACGTGTAGGTGGGAGTTTCCATATGAGTCGGCCATGGTTGCTTGGGTGGGTGATATATTCATTCTCTCCATTATTTTTTGGTCATCTAAGTCACTTGACATGGGACATGTTGAATTTGGAACATGATATGTTAGGATATATTATAAATATAAATATATTAAAAATTAGATATTTTTTATACAAATTGTCATCTATGACACAAATTCATTGATTCAAACATAAATTTTCATTTAGATGTAAGTTTTACAAAATAACATTATGCATACAAATACAATTGTGATATATTCATCAAAGATCCAATAGGAGAAAACAAGATACTGCAGTTTCTCATTAAGTATTCAAAATCAAATTTTTTTACATAGGTAATAGAAATGCCAATGGCAAATAGAAATAGTGAATACAAAACAACTACAAACCTCAAGGGAGTAAGTAGCTCATCAGTCATAAAAATCAGCATCACCGTCATCATCATGATCACCAATACTCTCCTCTGCTGCCTCCTCCTCCTCTGTTGCCTGGACCTTGCTCTCTTGTGATATATTTCCACAAGGGATATTTGTTATATTGAGGTTGTTCTCTTCCCTCAACATTTGAAGCTATTGTTGCATCCCCACTTCCAATAGAGGGAACACTTGCAGACCCTGAAAAAATTGGAACAGGAGGGACATCACGAATGAGGACATTCTTCCCCTTCATTTGCCCCTTCCCTACCGCCCTTGATTGAGCCATAAATGATGTAAAAAAATAAAGAAAAAATGCACAAATTTGTAAAAAAAATGCACATGAAAATTGTTGTAATAAAAATGAAAAAAAAATAGAGACATTCTTCCCATTCCTTTGCCCCTTCCCTACTACCCTTTGCTCTTCGCTCCCACACCCATAACAAATTTGAAAACTTGCATCAAGAGAGAGTTAAATGTGAAGTTGAAATGGGCCAAATCGACCATTTATGGGCCGTGTGGCACTCATAAAAGTCAGACATGTGTCCCAAAATCAGGACACGATCAGGACACATGGTGTCATGATGGGACATGATCGGGACATGATGGTGTCTTGATGGGACATGATCGAGACACGATCGGACACAACTGGAGGACACGTGTCCCACCAAATCGCATTTGATTCGACCGATTCGAGACAGAACAGGGCTGAGGAACGAATCCGGTTTCATAGGTGGTCATCAATGGCAAAGAGTAGAGGCCTGTATACACTTCCAATTCATTAATTAAGAAGGATATTCCCATCATCTTCTTCCAATATATATATATGACACCATTCTCAAATTTCCCCTGAAACATCATACGTTTTACACCAAGTTTAAAGATATCAGGGAGACATGCCTCACAGTGGAGATGCTCATGAATTTTACCCCTCACATATGTCCGCATTCTTTCTAACAAATAGATGCCATATTTTATTAAGTCAGTCAATTGTAGATACATAGAGTCTTTGTATATCTACCCCTCAAATTTGGATTTGGATGGTATACACATATTCTTCTTGTACATTTCATTAGTCATATTTAAAATGTTAATTGGTTTTGTTTCATGATTATATTTAAATAAATGTATGGTTGGAATATGTATTTTGATTGTAGATTTCTAAAATATTTCAAAATTTGATGGACAAGAATGAATAAGAAATTGATTTTGTTTAGGTTTATGTTATTGTGAAATATTCCCAAAATTTACAATCAAATTAAATTTAGATATGTCAAGTTCTCATTACTCCTAGAATTTTCACTCTTGTCCTTCTTTGATCTGGAACAACTGATTTTGGGAAGTGGGTAGTCTTTAGAACATGCAGATTAAAGATGTGACAAAATTATACAGTTTATAAGACAATTCATGAGACTTCATTGTAACAGGTCTTAGTGTGGTAGCTCATGAATGATGTATTAATGGTGTCTATATTACATAACAACATAGATCCATCTTAAACACTGATCTAACATGAATTTAGGGAGATTCAATTTCTTCATGTGCAAATATTTTATAAAGTTATTTATTTTTATTTATTTTTATAAAAACACATCATACTGAATTGTAGAATAAGCCTTTAAACTCAATAACCTTTTCACATTAAAAATAGTAAATTAATTAAGTGATAATCTGAAATACTGTAACATGTCAATAAAAATAATAAAAATAATAATTTGCTCGTGTTCCAACCAGTGATGGTGGTGGGATTTCTTGGAATGGTGTGTTTCACAAGTTAAACTAATATATTTATAATATTGAAAATTGTTTAACAATGCCGACATTTCTGATCATTTCGAGGTACAGTAGTTGTGGACTTTCTTGAGGAGAAAGCTCATGACGTGTGGCTATATAAAGTAAACATTTCTTATTCTTTAAATATTTTGTATTTTCCTGGTTTATTTATTGGGAGTGCTCAACGCATTGTTGTATGCAAGTTGGCAAGTTCAATAGAAAAAAAAAAAATTTCTGATCAATACTCGTAAGAAAAGATTTTATGACGACAAAGAAAAGGAATTCCATGACCTTCGCCTGGGACAAATGACGATGGATGATTATGTGACAAATTTCACTTCGCTGCTGCGATATGTACGTTATCTTCGAGAAGAGAAGGCCAAGGTACAGAGATTTTTAAGCAGTCTACCTGCTCATATGAGAGAGCGGATAGAATTTGTTAACGCTCAGACTATGGATGAAGCTATCTGAAAAGCACGGTTGTGTTTTCAGCAAAGTAAAATTAAGAATGATGTGGGAAAAGGCTGGCAGCCGAAGAAAGGACAGAAAAGTAACTCTACCTTTAAGAACAGTAAAAAAAGCAATTTCAGGAATGCAGCATGAAACACAATCAGCAAGCAGTTTGGGAAAAACCACCAAAGAATTAAGTGGCCAGCTGAGGAGAAGCCCACAGAGGCATCGAGTAAACCTGAATTGGGACAGAATACTAAACCTCCCTTACAGTGTTGGGGCTGTGGGGAAGCTCACTATTATAAGAACTGTCCCAGGCGGAACAAAAGTGAAACTGTAGCAAATCTATAGGAGGCATCTACAGTAGGAGACGTGGCGCGTAGCGTGCATCGCATCAATGCAGCACTAGAAGATCGACAGGCTGATTTTTAGCCTACGATGATTGAACTTGAAGGTACTTTACTAACTAAACCTGTTTCAATTCTGGTTGATCCTGGAGCAAGTCTGAGTTACATCAGTCCTAAGTTAGTAGAGTTGTGTAAATTAAAAGAACAGAAATTTAGGAATTCATGGCTGGTACAGTTAGCCACAGGGGCAAAACGTAAGATAACAGCGTAAATTCCTAACTATGTGCTAGAAGTGGCAGAACAGCAGATAGAGGTAGATTTAAATATCCTACCATTGGGATCGTACGATGTATTACTGGGTATGGATTGGCTGGAGAAACATTGGACAATAGTAGACTGTAAGGAAAAGACCATCTCATTCAGAAAAAAATATGGTACGCAGAAAGTGGTACAAGGAATTAAAAAGCCTGTACAAGTATGACCAATAACATCATCTCAATTGGGTAAATGTATTAGAAAAGGGTGCCAGTTGTATGCTATACAAGTAGGATACACAGATTCTAAGGAAAAGGCTACAATGTTAGATGATATTCCTGCGGTGCAGTAATTTTTGGACGTATTCCTAGAGGAAATTCCTGGACTACCACCCAAAAGGGATATTGATTTCACTATTGAGTTGCTGCCGGGTGCCTCACCGGTGTTAAGAGCCCCGTATAGGATGAGTGTGCCGGAGTTAACAGAATTAAAAATACAGTTGCAGGAGTTGCTAGTCAAGGGCTATATTCGTCCAAGCGTGTCACCATGGGGCGCACCGGTCCTTTTCGTTAAAAAGAAAGACGGGACACTGCGCATGTGTATGGACTACAGGCAGCTTAATAAGATGACTGTTAAGAACAAGTACCCCTTACCAAGAATTGACGATTTGTTTGACTAGGTAAGAGGGGCTAAGGTATTCTCCAAGATTGATTTAAGATCCGGATATCATCAAGTTCGGATTAAAGATGAGGATATCTGCAAAACAGCCTTCCGCACCCGATACGGTCATTATGAATTTGTTGTGCTGCCCTTTGGCTTAACCAATGCACCAACAACTTTTATGAGGCTAATGAATGGCGTATTTCATCGATTCTTAGATAATTTCGTGCTCATCTTTATCGATGATATCCTGGTGTATTATAAAAATGAAGAAGAACATAAGGAACATTTGCGCATAGTGTTGGAAACACTAAGAAAGCATCAGCTCTATGCTAAATTCAGCAAGTGCGATTTCTTTAAAACAGAAATTCAGTACTTGGGACACGTCATAACAGCTGAAGGGATAGCAGTTGATCCCGAAAAGATCAAAGCCATCATGGAGTGGCAAGTGCCTCGGAACGTGGCATACATTAGATCTTTCATGGGCTTAGCCAGGTATTGCTGAAGATTCATACAAGGGTTCTCCAAAATTGCATTTCCCATTACAACGTTACAGAAGAAAGGCAAGCTTTTTAGATGGACAAAAGAATTCCAGGACAGTTTCAAAAAATTAAAACAACTCTTAACTACAGCTCCAGTCCTGAAGGTGGCTGACCCAGAGAAAGACTATGAAGTCTGTACAGATGCTAGTAAAGAGGGAGTTGGAGCAGTTTTAACTCAAGAGGGAAAAGTGATAGCCTATGAGTCAAGGAAGCTTAAGGAGCATGAGCAGAAGTATTCTGCTTATGATTTGGAGCTTACTGCAGTATTCCACGCCCTCCGAGTATGGAGGCACTATCTACTGGGTAAAAGATTTGTGCTGAAAACAGATCATAGCAGCTTGACCAGCTATTTCAAACAAGCAGATTTAAACTCTAGACAGGTGAGATGGAATGCATTTCTGAGCGAGTTCGACATGGACATTCAACACGTTAAAGGGAAAGAAAATAAAGTTGCCGATGTTTTAAGTCGAAAATTACATAGTCTATTTCCTCTATATTTTAACCAGTTGGAAAGCCAACTGTTGAATCAATTGAAGGAAGAAGCTCAAAGTGACCCAGAATATAAGTTCCTGTGGCAACAAATGAAGAATGACAAATAGCAAGACAAAGTAACAGAGTTTGGAGAGAGTGAGGAACATGCTTTGACCTTTCGCGGAAAGATTTATGTGCCTAACCGCACTAATCTTAAAGAATTGATCCTGAATGAATTTCACCGCAGCAATTACACTGGTCATCCTGGATATCAGAAGATGCTTACAGCTGTAAGGAAAGTTTATTACTGGTCAGGAATGCGTAAGGATATTGCGGTATACATAAGAAAGTGTCTAGAGTGTCAGCAGGTTAAAGCTGAACATCAGCATCCTGCTGGGTTATTGCAGCCAATACCCATTCCTGAATGGAAGTGGGAAGTTATTTCATTGGACTTCATTACAGGGTTACCACGAACAAGAAAGCAGAATGATTATATTATGGTAGTGGTAGACAGATTAAGTAAGTCTGCCCATTTTATACCTGTGCAATCTACCTTTAAGATGGTACAGATTACGGATATATTTATGAAGGAGATCTTTAGGTTGCATGGTATACCTAAAACTGTGATCTCAGATCGAGACGTTAAGTTTACATTTGCCTTTTGGAAAACTTTATTTTCTGGATTGGGGACCCAGATACACTTTAGTACTGCTTATCATCCTCAAACAGATGGGCAGAAAAAACATGTAAATCAGATCCTAGAAGACATGCTACGAATGTATGTAATGCAGCAACCCACCAAGTGGGAAGATTACTTGCACCTGGTAGAATTTGCATACAACAATGGGTATCAGGAGTCTCTGAAAATGAGTCCCTTTGAAGCTTTGTATGGTAGGCAGTGTCGCACACCTATAAATTGGAGCAGCCCCGAAACAAAACTGTTGTTGGGACCTGAAATGCTGGCTGAGATGGAGACAGAGGTAAAGCGTGTAAGGCAGAATTTGAAGGGCGCGCAAGATAGGAAAAAAGTTTACGTAGACCGGAAAAGATCCTACCGAGAATTTGTGGTAGGAGATCACGTATATGTACTCATTAAGCCTAAGAGAAGCACTATGAGATGGACCTCTTGTGCTAAGATGGCTCCTCGGTTCTGCGGCCCTTTTCAAATATTGGAAAGAATCGGACCAGTAGCCTATAGATTGGCCTTACCCAGCCACATTCGAGTACATAATGTGTTTCATGTATCTTTACTAAAGCGATACATACACGATGAGAAACATGTAATTAGTGAGAATATTTGGTGTGTTAGAAATAGGACGGAGAGTTCTGGCAGTAGAGCCTCTACGCATACTTGATCGGAGGGAAATTGAGCTCCGCAAAATTCGTCGTTCAAGTGAAAGTGCGGTGGGAAACACTGGACTTAGCTGGCTTCTGGGAGGAAGAAAAGTTTATGCAGGAGGCATACCTCGAACTCTTTCCAGAGAGGGGCTAAAACACCGAGGGCGGTGTTACCTCCAGGGGGAGAAACTGTGACACCCTCATTAAGAGACAATTAATTACATTTGGTTAAAAGACTGTTAGTCTAATTAGTTTCTTTAGTTTTATTTTGTTTATTTTCTTTTTTGTTATTTTGGACAAGGAAAACTTATTGGCAATTGCTCATAACTTAAAGTATTTTTATTTTTAATATTTACTGAGTTATTAAAAGATGAAAAAGAAAGAGGAAACCCTTTCTAGACTGTTGGTGAAGTTTCCAGGAATAGGAAGTGGTTGGGAAACAGTTTGGAGACAGTTACTTACCCTCTGGAATAAAAGGAATTCCAGAAGAAGGGTAGGGGTTCTGTGAAATGGCTAGCAGAGAGTGAAGTATTTTCTAGAGCTGGGTGGTAAACCAGTTGAAAATTACTTCTGCAACTCTTGTGAGCAAGAAATTTTTGTCTGTTGACTCGATTAATCCAGAGGTCACAGAAGGAGAAAACTATCCACTAGTTTCCCGTGGCACTGTCCAAGATCTGGAGCTCGGGGGCAAGGTGAGAACGTCATTGTCTCCATTGAAGGTTGGGAGGACCGCAGTCAAAATCAAGGAGTTTACCCAGTACAGATAAGTATACCATAGCCTGGAATTCAGTAAACTATAGTCAGCTATCTGTTGTTCTTATTTTATTGTTAAACTGTTATGGGAACAGGACTGTTTGTAAACCAACACCGAGCTAAGTATGTTCTTAAACAAGAATAATGTGAAACAGAGAATTGTGTAGGATCAAGCTTAACAGGTAGATGCTGGTTGCCTGTGACGGAAAAGACCATTAAATAGTGGAAGAAGTTTCTCGTAGGAGACAGACAAAAATGCTTAGGAAAATAAATGAGTTGCAAGATGATTTAGTGTTTCTTTTTTTTAAAAATAGGAACAGTTACACTGTTTTCTGTGTACCGAGAGGGTTTAATGTACCCTCTGTCTTTAACCGAATTAGAAGAAAAGTTTTTGTGAGTTCTGTTATAGTAAAAAGGTTTTTTCTAGAATGTTGAGGAACAAAGAATTGTGGAAATAACAATAAACACGTTTACTATTGAGATTACCATATGCATGTGATTCAAAACAAGAAATTATAGAATACCAAAGTAACGAGGAGCGGACTATGACACAAATGTAAACAGTAGGAATAGACCCCAAGATGAGCTTGTGGAACGGGGTTGGTGAGGATAACCATCCTTGTTCCGACTCGTGGGATAAAATCTATACACAGTCTTTATATGGCGGACTGGTGCCAAGTCACCTATGGGTATCATTGATAAACCATATCTTATAACTGTAAAATAATCCTGTAGTATTTATAAAAACAAAAACCCTTTGATAAATCTAAGGGAGAATCTCTTAAATTATGAAACGAAAATTACAGATACAAATTGCAGGAAAGGCCGCGATACTTCGATGACTGTTGGCGTAAAGAGCAGAAAATTACATCCATAATACAATACATACATATATGTAATATGACAGTAGATCAAGAATTGGCATTTGTGCCAAGAAACATACTTAAAATAACCTCTACAGGAGATAACACCAAATTTAGTTTATAACAAAGAACTGGAAATTATATTGAAAGAGAGAACTGTATAGAGTTTCCAGGGAAAATGAAAAATATAGTTCCGAGTACTTCTGTAGCAACCAAACAAGCGGGAATTCTACGAATGCCGATAAAACCCTTGCAAACAGTTACTGAATTGTACCTATCTGTAATTACACCTTTAAAGATAGCACAGAAGTTATAAATCAAACTAAACCAAAACTGCGCTAGGCAAATTTGGTATGAAGAGAATTCTACAGTAGGGCCGTCTGTAAGAAGAAAAGAGTGATATCGCTACAACAGTACTTCTCAAATGCTCAGTTCTTTATTACATTGATTGTTAAACTAACTACACCAGTTTAAAAACCGGAAAACAAGCTAAGAGCTGAAGCAAGCTCCCGGAGCTTCTGTAGCTTAAACATCCACTGACCTGGAACACCTGCACGGGGTTTCGATAAGTAAAGACAATTACTGATGCCGAGTTGTGAAGGAGACTGAGAAGCGGAGTTCGGGGGTTTTTGGTAAACAAACCTGTAAAAACAAAGAAAAACGTAGGGTTTAGCAGTTTAGATTAAAAAGGGTATGATCTTGAGATGCTAAAAATACAGAGTGCGGAATTTGAGTATCACCTGAGAAAAGGGAGCTTGACCGCCTGGTCGTATTACAACCTAGATTGAAAACAAAAGAAACGAAAACCAGGCAAAAGGAAGAAATAGGTAAGCAAAAAGGGGCTCGACAGAATGAAGTCGAGTATGAAGTTGGTGTTTAAGCAGTGACATTTAAACAAAATAGTAAAATCTTTACCTGAAGTTTTCCGGCGAAGAAGTTTGCATCTGGAGCCATGAACGAAGTATGAGAAGTCCGCATCCTGGCAAGTTGGAAATTTCCAACTGGCGGACTACTGTGAAAATAATCGGAAGACATCCTTAGGGTTGTAAGATTATCACCAATTCACCGTTAAAGAAACAATACTGAATGAATGCCTGGTTACATCTCTCCGCTAGAGGGTTACCTGTAGCAAAGCTCGGCATTCCGAGGGAAAGAGAAAAGCAGAATGAGCGGAGTTCTCGCTTGACTGCTGTTTTGTCGCGGGTGTTGCCTCTGCCCTTTCCGAGAAACCCTGCTAATTGAATACGCATGTCCGGTAGAGGTGTTTACCTGTACATCCTTGCGGGATAGTCGAGGTGCGTCTGCCGTGTATGCAGAGTATAGTAACAAGTGGCAAGTCCTACCGCCAAGTATGGTGGAGGAGTTAAGACTGGCACGCCGATTCCAGCCATGGAGATTTGGATCCGGGTAACAAATTAAACTTGCACCATAACTCTTATCCGTAAACAATTAATGTGATAAGCCAGCCTTACGACGAGAATCATTTTTTTTAAACCTTTGCCATGTGAATTATAATAAATGTGACTTACGACATTTCATATTGAAAATTTAAACTTTGGAGTCGTGTTTACCTCGGTGTATGCGTTCTATAGTCGCATACCATTCGCATACCATTGTATAGAAGAATTTCAGTTATCAAAACATAATTATTAACCCTTGCCTGTACCGATTAATAAAATTTTTATTTATCATGTTATTTTACTGTGTGAGTTTTCTTTTAGTGAATGACATGGGATTAGGTTGCTTTAAAGTTAATAGTACAAACTCTGAGTTTTCTGATTAGCAGGACAAAATTATTTTTAGAAGAAAGAAAGGAAAACAACTAATTAATAATGACAAAGAAAATGTATCCATATCTATGTATGTTTGAAACCTCTAAAGGAATGAAACCCCTCCAAATACACCGCCCCAACCATTTCTCATCCCTGTCCCTGGAATTCCACCACTGGAGCCACCATTTCCTCCACCGTGAACACTGGAGCCGCCACGTCCACTGTCCGGGATGGGCAACGGGTTTGCATTCTTCCCTCCAATAGTGTCCGAGTCAGTTTTTCCACTTACAGCAAATACAATCTCCACCATCAAAATCCAAACAACACAGAGCTGCCAGAAACTCTTGCTCACCACCTTCTCAAAATCTCTGTATAGAACGCACTGCAGAAAAATACTAAATCCACTTGGCTTACACGCTACAAATTGCACCATGAAATGACAGAGCTCTTGGACATCAGATCTAACCAGAGAGTCGAAATTGTGCTGGTGAGAAGTAACATCCTCTAGTAAGAGTGTAGGTTGGGAAGAGAGATTCATAGAGGTTAGAGAGTTAGTTCGGTAGTTAGCTTAAATGAAGGAGGTTGTAGAGGAATGGCCTAAAAAATTTCAATCGTCTAACATTTAATCTAACATTTGATCTAATGGTGCAGACATGTACACTGTCACAACTAGGGGAGTTGTTTTCAAGAAGAACGCCTTACGATGTAAATATTTCAATTTAAGTATATATATATAATAATTTAATAAAATTATACTTCAAATAGTTTATTAGTATGTTTTTTAAAATGAAAAAGATATGCAATTCGTTAGTTGTTTTCAAACAAAACGACTTTTATAAGCGTAAATATTTCAATTACAGATGTATATATATTATATAATAAAATTTAATAAACTATACTTCAAATAGTTTATTCATTATTATTTTTTAAAGTGAAATGTGTTGTATATATATATATATATATATATATATATGTATATATATATATATATATATATATATATATATATATATATATATATATATATATTTATATTTTAATAAAAATGAATTTTTCTAATAAGAAAATTTTTATATAATTCATATATCATAAAGAAATTTTATTTATAATCTTGTATCTATATATTTTATAAAATGATATTTTTATTATCTTTTTATTTTAGAAAATAGATATAAATACATGATAAAATTTATTATTATCGAAAATACATTTTAATATTGAATTTATCAAAAACATATGACTAATAAAAAATTGTTCTTTTCATTAAGAGATTCATATGATTCTTATATATATCTAATAAAAAGTGATTTATAATCTTATCTATATATTTTATAAATAATTTCAAAAAATTTATATATCATCATTTTATTATTATGTTTTTAAAATGAAAAAAGATATATAATTTGTTATTAAACATATATATATATATATATATATATATATATATATATATATATATATATATATATATATATATATTGTATAAAATTATTTATTCTCATTTAGAAATTTTTCTTATCAGTATTTTATATAGACTGATAGTTTTTAGTATATTCTGTTTGAAAACTAATAAATAATGCATAATAAACACATGTATCACACTATAATATTAGATTCTCATATATAAATAACAATATTCTTTACATAAAATTTTCACCTGCTCATATTATCTTTAAAGTGTGTTTATAATTACATTATATGTTTTATAAAATTAAAAATATATGTACTTTATTTAGTAAAATAATCTTATACAAATTACGATAATATATGTTTATCTGTTATATTTATAATATATAACATATTAATTATATATAATAAAAAATTGACTTTCACCCTTTTAAATATCTCACTCCATTACTTCTTTTACATCAAACTTTAATTAATTAATACATATATAAAATTGAAATTTTCTATTTTATAATATTTTTTTACCTACATAAATATTTTACATTAAAATTATTATAAAAAAAACTTAAATAATCACTAAAATCCAAATGGTTAATTAAGCTAAATCAAACAACTAAAATAAACACTAAAATCCAAATTGTTTGATTAAGCTAAATCAAACAACTAAAAGAAAGTCATTGTGATATATAAATAATATATTGAAATAGCTATTAAATTAGATTTTAACATATTAAAATTTATTATTAAGTAAAAATTAAATATATTAAATTATATAACATATAACTATTAATTCATTTAAAATAATAATAATAATAAATAAAATAAAATATATTAAAATTATATAATATACAACTAAATTTACCTCTAAATATACAACTAAATTACCTCTCATTGAAAGTCAAATAAATTTACCTCTTCTTGAAAGACGGTGCAAAGAGAGAAAAATTACAAACTAAATTTAATTTGACCAATGAAAAAAAAGAAAGATAGATGAAAACAGATTATAATCTAAATTTTGTTTAATCACTAAAAGCTTATACTCGGAAATAGCAATGAAAATCTCAACTATCTTTTCAATAATTATCCTTTTCTGCTAGTGATATCTTCTTTTCAATAGTTCTGCTCTCCTGCTATTGATATCTTCTACCGGATGTAGGAGTTTTTAAGCAATGATTGATTTTGACATTATATTTGGCTGATGAGAAGTATCATTTTTTTAGCGAAAGTGTAGGTTGAGAAGAGAGATTTGTAGAGGTGAGAGAATTAATTATTAGATAATTAACTTAAATGAAAAAAGTTGTAGATGAATAATTTAAAACATTTCAATCATCTAACATTTTGCATGAGAAGAGAGATTTGTAAAGGTGAGAGAATTAATTATTAGATAATTAACTTAAATGAAAAAAGTTGTAGACGAATTATCTAAAACATTTCAATCATCTAACATTTTGCAAACATTTACACTATAGCAACTAAAAAAATTGTTTAAAAAAAAATTCTTTACTACATAATAAAACGATAATATCCAATAAAATTTCATTAACAAAAAAACAAATGATAAATATAAACAACACCATCTCACTAAAAGCAAAAAAAATATTCAATTACAATATTAAACTATAACCAATATATTAAAGAAGGATACTTATTAAATAAGAAAGTCCATAACAAAATAAAAAAATTATTACTAAATAGTTTTTAACTACCTCATTGCAATAAAATTCAAAAATATAAAAATCCCTGAAACCCCATTGATCAATGAATAGTTTTTAACTTATCACAAACATTATTAAAAGCCTAACCATCTTTTATGGTTGGATAGTTTTTAACTTATTTCAGTATTATAATCTACCACCATACTATAATGTGTTTGACTGTAATTTATTTTTTATTGAACTTGCCAACTTGCATACAACAATGCGCTGAGGGCTCCTAATAAATAAACCAGGAAAACACAAAATATTTAAAGAATAAAAAATGTTTACTTTATACTGCCACACGTCATGAGCTTTCTCCTCGAGAAAGTCCACAGCATCATTAATGTCGGCATTGTGTAAACAATTTTCAATATTATAAATATATTAGTTTAACTTATGCAACACACCATTCCAAGAAATCCCACCACCATCACTGGTTGGAACAAGGGCAAATAATTATTTTCATTCACAACTAATCACTGGTTGGAACACGAACAGATAATTATTTTCATTCACATCATTGACATGTTAAAGGATCTCAAATTATTACTGAACCAACTCAGAATGATTCTGAATGTGGAAAGAGTTAAATTGGATTTTTTTCTATTCATATTAGATCAATATTTAAGATAAATCTATGCATGAGTTACCAGACCATTAATACATCATTCATGAGTTACCACACTATTCGAACACGGAACCTCCTGCACATCCCTTCTTCCTCCCCTGACCCAATCTGCGCATAGGTGGGGCACTCCTCCTTTTGGGTTTTGTCTTGTGATCATATACATCTGTTGTGATGTCAAGGAGAACATACCCAGCCTTATAGCGACGAGTCCAGTGGAGGCTAATGGGAACTCTGAGTCTGAATACTCTCCTGCTGCTCAACTCCATAATATACTGTAATATATATATATATATATATATATATATATATATACTTACACTTACTGTTACTGCTGTGTATATATTCAAACCCTGCTTTCAGGTAGAGAAACCCTCATATCTTCAAACTTGGAGTAAAGAGTATGATGATTCAGGGAAATTTCGAGAATGGTGTCTCTTTGTATATATATATAAAAGTTGGATGAAGATGATGGGCATCTCCTTCCTAATTAATCAATTGGAAGTGGACACATGCATTCCCTCTTCACCATGTATGGCCAGAGGATGGAGGGGATGGAGATATCACCCACCCAAGCAATCATGGCAGACTAAATTGGAGACTCCCACATATGGATTAATCTAAGTGTTTTACACGTGTTGGTTATGTATGAATGCCTTTAATATCATAAATTACACATTTATAGGCTCAAAGTGAACATGCTTACACCGTGAGTCAGATTTTGTATTGAATTTTTTTTTAACTTGAAAGAGTTAATATGGGCTTTTGGATTTTTACAATAAAAGTTGTCATTTTCTTTGGTGGTGAATAATATAATTTGTCGAATTTTTATTCGAGTTTTTACATTAATCATTCTATTTTTAAAATTTTGAACTAATTTCTTGTTATTATAGACTTTACAAAATTGTGATAATAGAAATATACAGGTGTGTTTATACATATAACAAAATTTGCAGGTGTTAGAGGAGATTATTCTTCCATTGGAGCTGGGGAGTTGAAGTTCAGCGACTTTGGCACCTCCTCCTCATTCTTGTTGATGTCTACTAGTTTTAGTTTCAGCTCGTCTATTTCCAGTCTGAGGGCTTCCACCTCGTCTTCAAGCCTTTGAATTTTCTCCTTCTCTTCCAGATGTTGTTCCTCGATCTTGATTGCATCCTTGTGGTGTTGGTTCACACGCATCTGCAACACTGCAATTCGATTTTGGAGTTCTCCATGTTCCATGGTACATGTATCACAATTTAGCTTACTGCTCCCAAAACCATGAGCCCAATTGGCATTCCCACTCCCAGTCCTGGGCCTACGAAGGCCCCATGAACCCGATCCAATATTCTCATAGGCATAACTCACATTTTTGATCATCATGTCAGACACAAGAAACTCAGACCCAAATGCAATCTCCAGGACACCTATAACCCCCGACCTACTGAGAGACTCGAAACACCAAAAGTACACAGAGAAAAAAAAAAATCGTTACACCGGAAGGTCATCAGGCTCACATAATCCACAGACACGTGATTCATTGCTTTAGAAATCCCGATCACCAGAACCCCAATAATCCCTGACTTCCTATAATACCTGAAACTCCAAAAGTAAACCACACAAGCACCCATGCCAATGCATAGGCAATTCGCTACCACCTCAGTCCTCACAGACAGACTAAAGCTTAGACCCTCCTCTCCAATTCCCCAGGTACCAGTGTCTGCTGAGAGAGCCCTAAGGCCTCCAAGCATAATTGAAAACCCCCAAAGCACCACCATCTAGAGCTTCGACTCACCAACCCAACCCTTTCTTAGATTGTTACCATTCCTCTTCACTATCTGTCGCAAACACAAGGACAACAACCAAGCAGCCTCCACCTCCATGTCTTTGGGCTTGCTGAAAATATTCATACCGTTATTCCTTAAATAGCCACCAGCAATACGCCAGTGAGGGAGGAACGAGGTCATAGTACATGTGGTACTGGAATCCCAATGCTGATCCATTATTTCCTTAATTTCCCTACATCTCCAACCTCCATAGCCACCAACTTCCCACGCTTCTCCTGCATGTTCCAGGGCCCAGGGAGTAAATGCTTCTATGTTGGCTTCACCATTCCCACGAACCAGGTACCAATTTTTTTGCGACTGTACTCAGAATCGAGCGAGGAGAAGAATAACCACACGCTTGGGATTATGAAAGGACCAAGTGGCAGGTTGTCGAGTTGCATGACGCCAATAACTCAATTGAGTTCTTAATATGGCCTACTGCGAGAGCCAAGGGCAAGGCAGGGGCAGTTAAGATCAACAAGACTTGATATGGTAAAATAATTCAAGGGACGACCGAGGCATGGCCATTTGTTGAAGAATGGGAGGGGGAGGTTGTCATGACAACATGGAGGGGTAAGGCTAGGGGAGAGGGGATGGGAGGGTGAGGAGGAAATGAAGGAGAGGGGGAGCGGTGATGGAATGAGAGGGCACGAGGGGTTAGGGGGAAGGGGAGGTAGCCAACGAGGAATTCGAGTGATAGACCAAAATCTTAAATAATATATTAATAATAAATATAATTATATTAATTATTATATATTATTATACTATTAGTAATTATAATAATAGTTATAATAATTACTAATATAATCTTATTAATTAAATTATATAATAATAATAATAATATTATTAATTATTAATTATTAATATATTATATTAATATTTAATTATATTATAATATATTAATTTCCAAGGTGAGGGGGAGGAGGAGAGGGCCAAGGAGGGGGAGGGGGAGAGGTAGGAGGGATCCGGATAACGTAAAGATACATGGATTATAAGACAATCAAACATTTTCAGTGAACCAAAGGAGCTGTCCATATTCCCATTTGTGTGATTAGAACAATTCTTTGTCTTAGGATTCCTAATCATAGTTAAGGTATACATAGGTGGCCTTCAATCCCATTCACCTCCGTAGCTTCTTCTTTAATTCTACAAGCCACATTAGCTTGTTTATTTACCTCTTTGTTGTTTCCCCTTAGGATGAGGTAGAAATTCGCTTCATCCAGAAGAGGAATTAGACTTTGATTTCTCTTTATGACATGTTTTAGGATGGTGTTATTAGCAGGGGTGTTCTTTCCCATGTGGTTTATTTTTATCATGGAGTCTCCCAATATTTGGAGCCGCTTGATACCTTTGCTAATGGCTAGGTTAATGCCAAAGAGAAGCCCATAAGCCTTAGCTTGGTTGTTAGTTTTCTGGCCTAAACTCTAGGCATACATGTCTTCAATGTTTCCATTGGTATTTATGAGAATCCATCCCCATATTTTCACCCCAGGATTTCCTTTTGAAGCCCCATCAAATCGCAGAGTCGATCTCCAAGAGCTTTTGCTCCACTCTTTCAATTCTTCAGAGGAAATTTTGAGGATCCACTTAGTATCCTTTGTGTGCTCTTTTCTTATTAATTTTGGGATTGGGGGGTTGATCCACTGGCTCATCCAAGATGATTCTTCTTGATCTAATGAGGGGTCCGGCTCGGGCCTATGCAGCTCAATGCACTATGCTATGGCATTATAGTCCCTGTTGTTGCACATAATGTCTAGGCACAATGACAATGGCTCAGATCGGGGGCTGTCACCCTGATCCCCAATATCTCTATTTAAGTTGTCTCCTTGTAGACTAAGGGGGGTAGACCCTAACGAAATGAAGAAGGAGAATTGATTGGAAACCAACCAATTCAAAAGACACAGTCAAACAACCAAGTACTAGTTAAGATTTAACGAGATTTTACAAATTAAATTAGATTAAAAAGTTTAAGACCACTGCCTTGTGGAGTCAAAATATCCCGTTACTAAATTAAGATCAAGTAGTTGATAGATAACTACTACTAAAACGTACAACTATCATGTTATGAAAATACCAATCCACCACGACAATATTCAATTCTTCAATTAAATGCTCAATTTATCAAACTGAAAGATAAACACTTTTTAACAATGTGATTTAGCATTTGATTAAATACTTTCAATATCATGCATCAACAATATTCGATTTAGGAAATAAAGACATGCAATTTATCATCACCTGAAATATTCTCAAAGTTAACTAGGCAATTAATATCAATTTCAAGCAATTAAAACCACAGTTAGAGCTCATTAAACGATCATCAATCCCAATAGATGCTAAGCATTAAAAATACTTCGAACTAGGTGCAAGCTTTAAACAATTTAAATTACGAAAAATATACTATCATTTAAGGACCATCGAATTTAAATGCTAAATATTTCAAATAGTTCCGAATTAAAATGATATTCTTAGTAATTCCAATCCAGAAATTTAAATTTAGTATATAGTCAAACTTTAGAATAAAAATTAAAAGTTCACCTTTGACTATGGAATAATTTAGATTTTCCTTTCTCATTTACCCAAGACCACTTCTAAACAAAAATTTTAAAATAAAACTTTCTAATGTTAAAAGTTAAAAAATAATTTTTTTTTTTTTTTTTTTTTTTTGAAAGTTAAAAATTTTCATTAAAGTTTTTGGGCATTTTTAAAAAAAAATTATTTTTCATTTTTCTCAAAAAAATATAAATCTAAAATTAATAAAATATTAAATCTAAAACGTAAGTCTAGAAATCTAAAGAAAATAAAATCCAAAATACAAAAATGAACAAGTTTAAAAGTGTTAGAATTTTTTTTTTTAATTTTTCCTAAGTTTAAAGATTAAAAAAAAAAAAAAAAAAAAACTAAAACATCAAACCTAAAAATTAAATTAAATGCAACCTAACCTCACCAAATAAAATGAAAGATCTAAAATCTGAAAACTAAAAAAAAAAAATAGAATTTGTTAGTTTGTATTGTTTGCAGGTCGAAAATGAGGCAGTAAGGAACCAAGAGGATGGGGAGGTTGTAGAAGAAATGCAATGAGCAGGTAGAAGTTTAAGTGGAGGCTGCGACAGAGAAAAAGCATGGATCGATGGTTTGCAGTGAGAAATGGCAGCCACAGCTAGAAGAGGAAGCGATGGAAAGGGGCGAATAGGTCAACGTGAGGGATCAAGGGCACGTAGAGGTAATGAGATGGAGAAACGAGCAGTGTGAGGACACGTAGAGGTAATGAGATGGAGCAAGAACTACGTGAAGAATGCAGGTAGATGAGAGCGTGGCAGATGGAATGCAAGGCTACACAGAGATGGGCAACGTGGAATAGCGAGGAGATTAACACAAAAGAGGGAGGCAGCTGCAGCATGAGAGGGAAGGAGTAATGTGTGACGGATTGAGGGAATGAGCAGGTGCAGCGTGGAGGAAAACATAGCAAGGGAGGGCATGCAGGTTTGAAGGCAGCCAGTAGCGAGAAAGGGTAACACAACAAAGGAAGAGGAAAGGGCTCACGCAGAGAGGGAAATATAGTCACAGCGGATGGAGAAGATGTTTCACGCAGGTGTGAAGGAGGACACATAAATGAAGGGCATGTTTCAAGCAGCATACAAGGGATCGACAACAGGAAATTGCAAGCACACCGATGCAATATAAATACTTTCGAAAAAAATTCCTCTGTCCAGCAATTTGGAGATTTTTAATCTTTTAAAATGAATGCTCCTACAATTATTTAAACCTTGAGGTAAGATCAAGCTCGGATTTGCAACTAAATTCGATCTTGAGACCAAATATTACCCTCCAGGGCCTAGATCTGACTCAAATCTAAGAAATTTCTTTGAAAATCTCCCACCAAAACCTGCACAAAACCAGAAACAAGAGACCCAAGAACCCAATATATACACAAAAAATTAACCCCAAAACCCCTAGTGAGTAAAACAATTAATGATATTTACAAATCTACAATGTTATTTTACAGATCAAGGCCCTAATAGCCATATTTAAACCATTTAGCACAATTTAAAAAAAAAAAAATTAAGAGAGAGGCACAAGCCCTAAAAAGAACCCTGCAAAAAATTGGAATTTAAGATAAGTCTCGGGAATTAGATCTGGAGGGCTCTTCAAATCTTATTTCCTTGGGAGTCTGGTCTAGCTGAGGACTTCCCTAAATGCCAAAATCTAAATCCGAAATATTTCACACACTTAATTTAAAATGTTAAATCAATACAGAAATAAGATAAAAGATAAAATTTTCAAGAGTTAGAGATAGCTGCTAACTCAATCCATTTAATATTCTTACTCTAAATCCAGTAACCTAAGAAATATACTTGTGCAATAGATTACTCTACAAGAGCCATTAATCAACAATTCGGTAAAATAATCACCAGCAGAATATAAAGAACAAGTTTACCATAAAATGCTAAAGAGGAACACCACCATCAAAATAAAACCCCAAAGACTTCGTTTTGTATTATTCCAGAAAATATTACAGGAGAGCTTCAAGAGAAAGTACACGATCCAAATATCGGATGACTGAAAGACTGACAAACACCTCTAATTTATAAGATAAAATCACCAATGGCTAGTTCGGTTGATCCCTGTCAAAGTAATCTCGACCGCCGAAAAATATTTAATCATATTTTAATCTTGTCCGTCGAAATTATAAATTTTTGAGGAAATTCGAATTTATCAGTTAATTCATTTTTAATTAACTCAAAAATAATATTTTTAAGTTAATTACCTCAAAAATTTGACTTTGACTTAACCACCAAGGCCCAAGGGTCCAAAATTTCTCGAAACTCTCAATATTCCCTTGGCCTGGAACCTTTAAAAATTTATTTTTTAGGGACTCATGAATTTTACCTTTGAAGAATTTTAAATCACTTAGGACTTAAAATTAATTAAATTTCTTGCTTAGGATTTTTAATTTAATTTGGCCAGAAAATTTAATTAATTGTCTGAGAGCGGATTTAATTATTTTTCCAACCCTCTTTACATAAGATAAATACATTTTGACACATGAAGGGGGAAAACTCATTCATGATAGACCCTCAAATAGCTACTCAATTCTGCGACTCAAAACATGATCTAGTAGACCAAGTAGCTTGTAATAAAATAATCTAGCCAATTAGCTAGGATTATTCCCAAACTAATTTTACAAAGACTCGATAGAAAACACTAGGACTCACTTAGTATCTTGACGACAAAATCTACCCTAGCTTTGGGGTGAGGCTGGAGGGAAAAACTCTACCAATCACTTGTGTCGAGAAACAGAAATGAATCAGTGAGACAAAAAACCTCCTAGGATAAAAATCGTCACCAAAATATTAGGCTTTCCTAGGTTGTTACATACATGATGGTCTTACTGAGATCATTTATATTATAGAAATGTAGAATGGGTTTACATCATTTACAAAACTGTCGACTGATGATGAAATCTGAATGGCGTAAACACCTCAAACATGATAAATCCCATTTGAAAAAATGGGGGTGTACTACTATGGGGTCGTTGACACAGAGTGGTCAACATCTGGCTCTACTTGGAGACACGTCGCTTCATCGGAGGAATGTGAGAATCCAGAATTTGTATCCAAGCAACACACACAAAATTACATAAGTACTGTCCATCCAAATATCATCATATAACATTAAGCACATGAAAATAGAAGCTATTCATTTATTGACTATTCTACCAATATGAAATGTAAAACTGCTCTAACAAAATGCTGAAAGGAAAAAGTGTAAGGTTAGAGATACAATACAAAGGATGCCATGTGGCATCATAAGTGTTCAATATAGTGCATACTGATCATTTGCCTACTTTCAGGCAAGTCTGTGGGTTGCTTTTCAGATGTGCCATGCCTGATTCTGCATAATGTAGGACTCTGTCTTATTGGAATATCAAGCTGCTCTTGGCCATCAAATGCATATAGCCACTTACTTCTTATTTTCTACGTTTTTATCTTCTTCTTAGTGGGTTTTGATGTCAGCAATGAGACAACTGTAGATTTATTGTCCTTGTCTTGAAGATGTTCGTACAAAATATCTGATGAACCTGGAGTGTGACCAATCTTATTTTGAATATACTCTGTCAATGGTGACACATAAGCTTGGTCTTTCTTAACGTCCTTTGTAACCATAGTTAATTTTTCCTTAATGGGAAAAGTGACTTCCATGTGATGAGATGGGAATTTCTTTATCAGACAAGAAAGCTTATGATCTATTGATGAATTTTCATTATCAAATTTGGGTTGTAACTTCTGTATATGTAAATTTTCCATTTCTTCCAACCTTTTCTGTATGGCACTCATCTCCCTAGCATGCCTTAATATTAATTTTTCTTGATTTAGTTCTGTTTTCAAGAATCTGTCTTATAGATTGGTCTGATTTGCCTCAATAATATTCATTTCCAACAAGTGATTGTCCTTCATGGCAGTCATCTCCTGGGTGTGTCTTGCTTCCATTGCAATCATATGATTTTGAATAATGGACATTTGATTAGAATGATTAACTTCCATTATCTTTAACCTGTTTTCCATGACATTTATTTCCTGTGCATGACTTGCTTCCATGGCATTTATCCTATTTTTAAGATTGATCTGGTTATCTTCCATGTTTTGAATCATTTGCGTATGATTGGGTTGCATATCCTTAATCATTTGAGAAGATTCCTTAATATGACTTTCATGATCTTCTATATGCATGTGATAGTCCTTACCAACAACATTAATTTGATGGCTCGACCCTGCCATTATACTATCTATGATTCTTTTGACAACATGGCAAGTAACCTCTTCATGAAGAGCATTACAGGATCTAAAATAAGGCAGAGCTTCATCCACAAGATTTGCAAACTCAAGTTTATTTGGCAGTCTCTGCTTATTAGATGGGCCTCTCTCCTGCAAAGCATTATTATTTCTAGGTTGGAAATTTTGTGCTTGAGATCCTTCCATTTGGACCAACCTAGCCTGTAACACACTTATTTGTTCAAAATGATTAGATATTAACTTTTCCTAATCAATTTCCATGTTTTCAATTTTTTGCATCAATTTATGCATAAGGTCTTCATCAAATTTTTTAATTTCTTTTCCCTTAGATTCTGTCGAAAACCTATCAAAATCTGGAGTTTTGGACATTCCATATGCTTTCTTATCATTTCCAATCTCCTCAGCTAAAACCTGGGCAACCTTATAATCATTAAATTTAGCTGGCCTCAACCCATAAGAAGTATCAACATCAAAGGCATCAATATAACAATCAAAAAGGAAACTGGCAGAAGGTCTATAATCTTGAGGTGATTCTTTAATAATACCATTAAACCTCTTATTAAATTCCTCTACTATTTCATTTTCTTTTTTCTCTATGATGCTGATATCTCTAACCATATGTTTTTCTTCTCTCGTGTCTCCATACTTGTCCTTAAAAGCATTAATAATCAATTGCAATGAATTAAACGAATTATCAGGTTTTTCTGTAAACCAATGCAAAGCATCTTCCTCTAAAGAAAGAAAGAAAAGGCTCATCTTCACATCCTCATGATTATAGTTAACACCTCTAGCACATTTAGCCAACCAAGAGCTAAATGATTTTATATGAGCCATAACACTAACCACATTATTTCCTTGGAAAGAAGGCAACAGGTCCATGCCATTGTTAGGAAGGCCATTTGGATAAACTTGGATGTTAGCAAAGTTACAAGGGGAAAACAAGTCCATGATGTCTTGCTCAAAGGGATAACCAAATGGATTTTAGAGAAATAGATTCTTGTTCAAGAAAATTCAAGAGGTCCACAAGAAGTGAGCTTCTTAGCAAAAATTCTTATAAGAAATGAAAGCATTGGAGTCACCACTTGAACATGAATCTAATTCTAAAATAGAAAAATTAGCCGAGAAAAACATATGGATATCAGGGAAGGATTATTGGCTGGGAGTAAATAGATGAATAAGTGGAGTCACCACCCAAGCAAGAAGCCAACCGAAACGTCCAGGTGCTAAATGTGAAAATGATGAAAGGATTAGTGAGATGACGAAAGATACGATGATGAAACGATGAAAAGATGAAATGACGCCAGAAAATTCTATGTCATGTAACAAGTTAATGAATGGCGAAAAAAGATTAGAAGATGTCCTTAAGACCAAGGACAAAAAAACTTTATCCCTGCCAACGACGCCAAAAAATATTGTCGCATAGAATGTCTAGGCACCGCGACAACAACTCAGATCGGGGGTTGTCACCCTGATCCCCAATCTCTCTATTTAAGTTGTCTCCTTGCAGACTAAGGGGGTAGACCCTAACGAAATGAAGAAGGAGAACTGATTGGAAACCAACTAATTTAGGAGACACAGTCAAATGACCAAGTACTTGTTAATATTTAACAAGATTTTACAGATTAAATTAGATCAAAAAGTTTAAGACTAGTGCCTTGTGGAGTCAAAATATCCCGTTACGAAATTAAGATCAAGTAGTTGATAGATAACTGCTACTAAAACAGACAACTATCCTGCTATGAAAATACCAATCCACATGACAATATTCAATTCTTCAATTAAATGCTCAATTTATCAAACTGAAAGATAAGCCCTTTTCAACAATGTGATTTAACATTTGATTAAACACTTTCAATATCATGCATCAACAATATTGGATTGAGGAAATAAAGACATGCAATTTATCATCACCTAAAATATTCTCAAAGTTGATTAGGAAATTAATATCAATTTCAAGCAATTAAAACCACAGTTAGAGCTCATTAAACGATCATCAATCCCAATAGATGTTAATCATAAAAAATACTTCAAACCAGGTGCAAGCTTTAAACAACTTAAATTCCGAAAAAGATGCTATCATTAAAGGACCATTGAATTTAAATGCTAAACATTTCAAATAGTTCCAAATTAAAATGATATTCTTAGTAATTCCAATCCAGAAATTTGAATTTAGTCTATAGTCAAACTTTAGAATAAAAATTAAAAGTTCACCTTTGACTATAGAATAATTTAGATTTTCCCTTTCTCATTTACCCAAGACCACTTCCAAACAAAAATTTTAAAAAACTTTATGATGTCAAAAGTTAAAAAAGAAAATTTTATTTTTTTTATTTTTTTTATTTTTATTTTTTATTTTTTGAAAATTTGAATGGGTATTTTTTTTAATTTTTTGTTTTTTATTTTTGTCAAAAAAATATAAATCTAAAATTAAAAAAAATACTAAATCTAAACCTTAAGTCTAGAAAACTAAAGAAAATAAAATCCAAAAAACAAAAATGAACAAGCTTAAAAGTGTTTTATATATATATATATATATCCTAAGTCTAAAGATTAAAAAAAAAAAAACTAAAACATCAAACTTGAAAATTAAATTAAACCCAAACTAACCTCAGCAAATCAAATGAAAAGATCTAATGTCTGAAAACTAAAAAAAAATTAGAATGTGTTAGTTTGTATTGTGTGCGGGTCGAAAAGGAGGCAACAAGGAAGCAAGAGGACGTGGAGGTTGTAGAAGAAATGCGATGAGAAGGCAGAAGTTTGCGTGGAAGATGCGACAGGAAAAAAATGGATCGATGTTTTGCAGTGAGGAATGGTAGCCACCACTGGGAGAGGAAGTGATGGAAAGGGGCAAACAGGTCAACGTGAGGAGGGATCGAAGAGCTAGCAGCGAAGATGAAAGGGTTTATGCAGAGGTAAGCAACGGGCAGTGTGAGGGCACGTAGAGGTAATGAGATGGAGCAAGAACTGCGTGAAGAATGCAGGTAGATGAGAGCGTGGCAGATGGAACATAAGCCGACACAGAGATGGGCAGCGTGGAATAATGAGGAGATTAACGCAGAAGAGGGAGGTAGATGCAACGTGAGAGGGAAGGAGTAATGAGTGAGGGATTGAGGGAATGAGCAGGTGCAATGTGGGGGAAAACACAGCAAGGGAGGGCACGCAGGTTTGAAGGCAACCAACAACGAGAAAGGGTAACACAACAAAGGAAGAGGAAAGGGCTCACGCAGAGAGGGAAATACAGTCACAACGGATGGAGAAGATGTTTCATGCAGGTGTGAGGGAGGACACAGAAATGAAGGGCAGATTTCGAGTAGCATACAAGGGATCAACAACGGGAAATTGCGAGCAAACTGATGCATAAATATTTTTGAAAATGTTTCCTCTGTCCAACAATTTAGGGATTTTTAATTATTTTAAAATGAATGCTCCTAAGATTATTTAAACCTTGAGGATGGATCAAGCTCAAATCTGCAACCAGATTTGATCCTGAGACTAGATCTTACCCTCTAGGGCCTAGATCTGGCTCAGATCTAAGAAATTTCTTTGAAAATCTCCCACTAAAACCTATACAAAACCAGAAACAAGAGACCCAAGAACCCAGTATATACACAGAAAATAAACCCCAAAACCCCTGGTGAGTAAAATAATTAATGATATTTACAAATCTAAAATGCTATTTTACAGATCAAGGCTCTGATGGCCATATTTAGACGATTTAGCACAATTAAAAAAAAAATTAAGAGAGAGGCACAAGCCCTAAAAAGAACCCTGCAAAAAATTGGAATTTAAGATAAGCCCAGGGAATTAGATCTGGAGGGCTCTCAATATCTTATTTCCTTGGGAGTCAGCTTGTACAGCCAAGGACTTCCCTTAACGCCCAAATCTAAATCCGAAAGATTTATGCACACTTAACGTTAAACTGTTAAATCAATAGAGAAATAAGAAAAAAGATAAAATTTCCAAGAGTTAGAGATAACTGCTAGCTCAATCCAATTAATATTCTTACCCTAAATTCAGTAACCTAAGCAAGATACTTGTGCAATAGATTACTCTACAAGAGCCATTAATCAACAATTCATTAAAATAATCACCAGCAGAATATAAAGAACAATTTTACCATTAAATGTTGAAGACAAACACCACCAAAATAAAATCCCAAAGACTTCGCTTTGTATTATTCTGGAAAATATTACAGGAGAGCTTCAAGAGCAAGTACATGATCCAGAGATCGGATGACTAGACTGACAGAGGCCTCTAATTTATAAGATAAAATCTCCAATGGCTAGTTCGATTGATCCCCATCAAAGTAATCTCGACCGTCGAAACAAATTTAATCATCTTTCAATCTCGTTCGTCGAAATTATAAATTTTTGAGGAAATTATAATTTATCATTTAATTCCTTTTTAATTAACTCAAAAATAATATTTTTGAGTTAATTACCTCAAAAAATTGACTTTGACTTAACCACCAAGCCCCAAGGGTCCAAAATTTCTCGAAATTCTCAATATTCCCTTGGCCTGGGACCTTTAAAAATTTATTTTTTAAGGACCCACGAATTTTGCCTTTGAAGAATTTTAAATCACCTAGGACTTAAACTTAATTAAATTTCTAGCTTAGGATTTTTAATTTAATTTGGCCAGAAAAATTAATTAATTGACTGAGAGGGGATTTAATTATTTTTCCAACCCTCTTTACATAAAATAAATACATTTTGACACATGAAGGGGGAAAACTCATTTGTGATAGACCCTCAAATAGCTACTCAATTCTGCGATTCAAAACATGATCTAGTAGACCAAGTAGCTTGTAATAAAATAATCTAGCCAATTATCTAGGATTATTCCCAAACTATTTTTACAAAGACTCGATAGAAAACACTAGGAATCACTTAGTATCTTGACAACAAAATCCACCCTAGCTTTGGGGTGAGGCTGGAGGGAAAAACTATGTCGATCACTTGTGTCGAGAAACACAAATGAATCAGTGAGACAAAACAAATCCTAGAATAGAAATCGTCATCAAAATACTAGGCTTACCTAGGTTGTTACATACATGATGGTATTACTGAGATCATTTACATTATAGACATGCAGAATGGGTTTACATCATTTACAAAACTATCGACTGATGATGAAATCTGAATGGAGTGAACACCTCGAACATGATAAATCCCATTTGAAAAAATGGGGGTGTACTATTATGGGGTCGTTGACACAGAGTGGTCAATAGGCCCCAAAAATCTTTGAAGGTGTATCCATCCGGAAGATAGCCCTATTTCTCAACAACCATATACGCTAGCAAATATACTTGGGGAGGGTTTTCTAGATGTGTTGGAAGGAAAATTTGGCCTAAAGGGCACCCGAGTAATACTTGGGCCAATAGAGGAAGAATAAGACGACGTCAGAAGGCCACTTAACTCTGCTGAACAGAGGCCCAAGAGCCCCAACCCAGACTTGCTTAGTTATGTTTCACTATAAGAAGAGGAGATTTATGGATTCTTCCTCTTGTTCACATAGAGGGAATCTTGAAGGGCCTATTTGATGTCGTTTTTGGAGGTTTTCAGTTGTTAATATTTTTTTGTGTGCCAGAGTCCAGCGGAAAAAGTTTGCTTTTGGAATTGTGTTTGGCTTCTATATTTGATTACATCATCAAAATTTAGAGGCAAAAAATAAAAAAACTACTTTTTCAACTCGTATTTTTGACTTATCTCCCAAAGTTTTTACTCAAATTTCGAGCGGGAGTACTCATTGGATGAAAATTTTAATTCCTCATCAAAGGAGTACCCATGTTTCATACTTTTTATGGATCCTACTACATGAAAAATGAGAAATACATGAAAAATGTGATTGCAATAACTTTTTTTCATGTGTTTCTCATTTTTCGTGTAGCAGGGTCTATCAAAAGTATGCAACATGGGTACTCCATGGATGAAGAATTAAATTTTGCATCCAACGAGTACTCCTACTTAAAATTTGAATAAAAACTATGTGAGATACGTTGAAAGTACGAGTTGAAAAAGTAGTTTTATTATTTTATTAATTTTTAATCTTTTAACCATTTTACTTAAAAAATGGTGAATCATCCCCCATGGTTGACATCAACATCTTGAATCCTATTGGTTCTTATAAAGTTTTTTTTTTGGTACATTTTTCTTAGGAGGCCCATTTTAGACCTCAAATTTCCCCTAATGTTCGCGGGTACTTAAGCTGAGAAGAGAAAGTAATCATATCCTTTTCTGACTGAGTATTTACTGTTCATCCAACTCCAATAATCTTCAACACTTCGATCCATAGGGGCACAACCTCTGAGTTTTTCTAAGAGTTTGTCCCTTTGGTTTATAACGTCCTCCGAGATATTCTCAAGCTTCAAATTCTGCCATTTTCCGTTCTGATCTCAATCATAGATTTGGTCCAAGTTGACAACTCTGCTTTGTCTTAGTAGGACGTGGAGGTCCCACAAGTCCATATCTTGATCAAGGGGAATCCTCCATAGGATGGAGTCTCTGAATATATCTATTGTGTCTCCTTTACTTGAGGATTTCCTGATTTTCTCCCTTATTATGGACGAAGTAGCCCTAATGAGAGCCTCAATGAGTGATCCCACGACATCCCATGGTCATCAGTAGTAGTGAGAGGCACCTCACGTCCTCTGGACCAAACGAAGAAATGTGTAACTGACCACCTAACACCTGAAAATATGCAGGAGAAAGTATATCATCCTTAATGTATCTCTGGGAATACGCCAACTGACTCCCTGCTGCATAACCGACGGGACATCTGGGAACTGGGGAAAATCCTGCCCTCTCCTAGATAGGCCAGTAATGAAATAGATGTCCTACTCAGTGGGCTCGTACCACTGGGCAGGACCAACCCGGAAAGCCTTTCGGTGGGCATCCCACTTGTAGATCAGTTGTCTCAATAACCCACTGTGCCCCTTCAGGGATGTAGCCTCCTCATAGAACTTGAGGAGGCCTACCTCCCTTAGGAGCAACTAGGTGGGTGTTGTAATAGGGAAAGGTACAAAAGTCTCTCCCTCTCTCGTGCCTCCCACAACTGAATCATGTTATAAAGTTTCTCCATATGCTCTTGTTGTTCCCTTATCTCTCTCCGTTGACGTCGCTAAATGATTCACATATTAAATACATTTTTTTA
The DNA here is from genome assembly GCA_034641835.2 of Pinus albicaulis. NCBI lineage: Eukaryota > Viridiplantae > Streptophyta > Pinopsida > Pinales > Pinaceae > Pinus > Pinus albicaulis. The sequence continues at coordinate 1,129,759,651 of CM076577.1, read as the reverse complement.
ATTAAATGAGAAATATACATACATACATACATACATACATACATATATATATATATATATATATATATATATATATATCATTTTTATTTAAAAAAAAATACTCAGTGCACCCAAAAAAACAGTAACGCACTGTTACCAGTGCGTACTTCTTTATTACACACCACGCCCAGTGTGCATGAAAAAAGTTTGCACACTGCGAAAAAAGGAAATGTTTTTGTACGGTGCGTTGACCAAGCTAATCGCCCCGGGGCGGATAGATTAGTCAATGCACTGCCCAACAACAATACATAGTCAACAGTGCGGTCATGTAAATGACCGCACCTTTAATTATGTATTGTTGTCGGGCAGTACATTGACTAAACTATCCGCCCAGGGGCGGTTAGCTTGGTCAACGCACCGCCCGCCCAACAACAAGACATAATCAATGGTGCGGTCTTGTAAACGACCGCACTGCTGTGTTAGTTTTAAAAAATTTATCAATGCATGTTTTCTCAGGACTGCACCGGAACCCGGTGCGGTTTCTGTTAACACCGTTCGCAGTGAGGCCTATAAATTTACAGGCAGCACTACGAATAGTGCGAGCTGAACGGATCAAACACACTGGGCATAATTTTTTTTTTAAATGGTAAATTTTAAGTTAATTTGAAATTTTAATCCGCTAAAAGGTTTATTTTTTGAGAAACAAGTAGGTTACTTGTAAATTTGCGCGTTGAGGAGGCATCTTTGCTGAGGAATTCAAAAAAACAAATTTTCCCACTGTTTTCAAAAATTCAAACTCCACACAGTGAGCAATGGACGGCAGCAATGCGGGCAAGGGGAGAACCAATGGTAGGGCGCCTCAAAGGAGACCAACTCACACTGGTGCTTGAGAGGTCTAGAGCACTTAACAAGTAAAAATGATGTTTTTACAGCCAATAGTTTTTTTTTTGTTTAAATTAGCCCTTTTTCGGTGCGCTTGATTTTGAGATGCACCGAACGGTTTTATCAATGGCGCATCGCATATCATTACAGTGCGCTGAATTACAGAGACACACCAGACCAGTTTGTACGTAGACAACTAGTGCACTGGAGTACTTAGATGCACCGGGCCGGTTTGTATGGAGAGCACGATGTCTCGATGTGCCAATTGATAGTACGTACCGATGTGCTTTTCATAAAACACACTAGTTTGTTTTATGATTAGAAACACACCACAAAAAAAACATCCACAAAAACCTCCACCCACCAACCTCCTCTAGTGACCTCCGCTACAAACAGATATCTAGGCTATTTTTATAAGGGATTTCTCAAAAACATCCGCTAGAGGGTCTTTTCCTTGTAGTGTTTTGTGATATCTTTTCTCCTGTTTCCAAGGTAGCTTCTATTAGATTACTTTTATTTGTTGTTGTTTCTTTTGATTTTGAGGTAGAACAAATGGATGTGAAGACAATATTTCTTCATGGGGATCGGGAAGAAGAGATCTACATGAAGCAACCTGAAGGCTTTGCAGTGAAGGGTAAGAAAGAACTAGTATGTAGATTAAAAAATTCTTTGTATGGGTTAAAACAGTCACCAAGGATGTGGCATCATAAATTTCATACATATATACGGGGACTTGGCTTCACTAGAATCAAAGCAGATCATTGTGTGTATTTTAAATTAATCAGTGACCGTGTTATTTATTTGGTCTTGTATGTAGATGATATGCTGCTAATTGGAAATGACAAAGAAATTATCTAGGATTTGAAAACCCAATTGTCCTCCAAATTCGAAGGATTTTGGTGCTGCAAACATCAGGGGAATTTTGAGGTCTAAAATGGGCCTCTTAAGGAAATAATAAAATAATAGCTAAACCAATAAAATAATATTTATGAATTTTCAATTCACTTTTTGCACCACAATCCATGTAACCATAGTTAAATTCAATTCAAAAGTTGTACCAAAATAAAATAAATAAAAAAATTGTATTAATTTGACTATAAATAAGAATTATCTTTTCAAGAAAAAGCCATTGTCATTGGACAACTAATGCATTTGTCCTTTGTACTTAAATAACTTAAAATAAAATATAAATATGAATTTATAAATTCATAATTATATTATATGCTATTAATTAAAATTTATATTGTTTAAATTGTATAATAACATGTAATTAATATACTACATAAAAATAATATAATATAATATATGTATAGGGATATGCATTGTTTCTTTCAAGAAATATGAAATGACAATAATATATTTTTATTCAAAAAGTGTAAATGACATTTATTATGAGTACTTTAATTTGACTTTAAAAGTACTTAGAGCACTACCATGGTTAACCATGAGTTTTTATCCACCATTGAGAATGTGACAAGTAAGTACCTTTAACTCAAGCAATGCCACCGCAACCACTAGGAATGATGTCAGCCCCTAAAATGTGATTGGTTCTCATAAAGTGAATTTTGATTGTACATTTTCCTTAGAAGTCCCATTTTAGACCTCAAAATTCTTCTAATGTTATATTTTGGGCATGGAAATTAAACAAGATAGGGCAAAGAGGAAGCTTTGGTTAAACCATAGGAAGTTTGTCGAGACAATATTGCAGAGTTTTAATATGTAGGATGGTAAACTGGTGAAGGTTCCTATTCCTATAGGTGTAAGGTTATCTCTTGAACAATGTCCCAAGACACAAGAATAGGAAGAGGACATGTCTTGTGTTCCATATGCAAGGGAAGTCAATATCCTGATGTATGAAATGGTCTGTACTAGACTAGACACTACACATGCAGTGGGAGTACCGAGAAATTTTATATCAAAACCAGGGAATGATCATTGGACATCAGTGAAGTGGGATTTTATGTATTTGTGTGGCACTAGAGATTATTGTATGTGCTACCAAGGAAGACTAGGATTGGAAAAATTTTTGGACAACCGTGGCTTTGTTGATGCAAACTGGGCTGGAGATCTAGATCAGAGAAGATCTACAAGTGGGTATGTGTTTAACCTATTTGGAGGAGCAGTGAGTTCGATGAGAAAAATACAGTCTGTAGTGCCTTTTTCAACTACAATTATTGAATACATGACATCCGTAGATGCAAGCAAGGAATTAGTTTGGTTAAAGAGATTGTGTTCAAGTATGGGGTTGGTACAACGAGCTATAAGGATATACTGTGACAACCAAAGTGAAATTTTCTTAGATTAGAACCTTGATTATCATTCAAATACAAAGCACATTGATGTTTAGTTTCACTTTGTGAGGCATACGGTTGATGGAAAAAGGTGTTGTTGGTAAAGGTGAAAATTTTGAAGAATGTTGCAGATGGATTGTCAAATTCTGTGAGCATTAAGAAGTTTTCTTGGTGTAGATAAATAATGGGCATTGCAGGGATGGACCAATGATTGAGCCCTGGGTTTTGCACATGGTTTTGGGCATGATGGTTTTCAGTCCATGGTATTTTGTAGATCCATTCATGGGAACTATGGTTATGTTCTAATCCAGGGTTAATGGATTAGGGTTTATGAATGCTTCGACATGTATATATATGTGTTGTAACATTGAAAGGAATATAATGAAAAATCAATCTTATAGTCCCATTTTTGGGTTCCAGGGGAAAATCTCTGTGTATATTTGTTTTATGTTTTATGCTCTCTCCATTGTTTATATTTTGTTTTAAGAATTCGTTTGCAGATAATTTATGTACAGGGTTAAAACCTATACATGCAATGAATCTATTAGAGCCTTAAACCTATCTGGAAGGTTGGTCTGACTAAATTTCTTCCACAAGCGATCCTGAGGTATATGTTATCAATACTCCCAGACCCCAAAGGTGTTACACAAAATATTAGAGAAATTAAAAGGAATTTCTTATGGAGAGGAGTCGAGGATAAGAGGAAAGCAGAGTTAGTAGTCTGGAATATTATATCTAAACCAAAATGTTTGGGTGGCCTAGGCTTACAGGATCTAGAGATTGGCAATAGAGCGAGTGGAGCTAAAATTTGGTGGTGTTGGTTAAAGGGAGGTTCTTCACCATGGGCTCAGCTCTGGAGAGCGAAATATTCCCACAATTGGCTCTCGCAAGACCTGTTCTATATGTCGAGAATAATTAAATTTTCAATGATATGGAATTTTCCCTGGGGTAATAGGGAGATAATATAAAAAAATTGTTTCTGGGAGATCAAAAATGGAAGGTCAAATTTGTTTCTGGAAGACACTTGGCAACAAAAACCTACTTTAAGTGAGGAAGTATGGCTCCCAATTCAAATGATGACTAAGAGTTAGGGCCGAATAAAAGTGCACCAATTCGGGGAACAAGTGACTAATGGCAATAAATGGAGAAGATGGAACCTTAGTATCTTTCAGGAGCCTAGTCAAAATGAATAGGAAATCCAAGAAATAGTAGAGGAATTAAGTAAGAGAAGAATCCTTTGCACTAATGGCTAGGATCAACTGATATGGGGAAAAAATAAGGTGAATAATTTAATCTCAAAGAAACTATAACTTATATTGAAGGTCACCAAGGTGAGGCATCTAATTCGATATGGACGAGACTGTGGTAATCACCTTAATGGACCAAAATTAAAAATTTCTTGTGGTTGGTTTTATAGAAGAAAATGTTGACTTAGGAAAATTTGGTGAAGAGAGGTTTTATTAGGGCTTCATGGTGTTGTCTCTACGAAAATGAGGAGGAAAATATCAATCGTTTATTAAAAGCCTACAGTTATACTTATATCACATGGGATTGGATGGCTTATATTTTTACGAAAACTAATAGAACTAGGGACAATATACAATATTTATTAATAAATGGAGAGAGAAATACACTAATAATGAAGTGGTAAATATCACCTAATGCCTGGTCCTGAGATTTATTATCTGGACTATATGGAAGGAATGGAACCGACGAATTTTCCAGAATAAGAATCTCCCAACAAAATGTCTGCTTGAATTAAGTCAACACCAACTTAAGGAAATGATTATCAGTAGAGGAGTCAAAATTTTTGATGAAAAACCATCACCAAAGGAGGCAAGAATCCTAAAATTACTTGAATTGGAAAATCTTGTTCTTAGGTAACATAGGCCAGGGAAAATTGAATCCATCTAGGTTCAACAATCTATATTCCTCCCCCTAAGGGCTTCTTCAAAATGAATTTTGATGGGGCCTCAAAAGGAAACCTTGGTAAAGAAGGTTCTAGAGGAGCTATACGAGACTAGTTAGGGAAAATTTGCAGGGTATATTACATCAACTTGGATCATGCTTCTAACAATGCAGTTGAACTCCATGCCCTGGAACAAGGGATGAAATTTTTTGTACAAGAGAAAATGGTCAATGTCATTGTTGAGGGAGACTCGACAATTGCCATTTAAGTGACAAGGAGGTTGAAATGTGGCTCAAAGGTAAGTAAGGTGACAATACACTGGCGTCTCGCACAATTAACCCAGTGCATTTAACAAAAACTAGCTACTTTGATAACAATGGAATTTATCTTTTTCTGAAGGACAACGAACATTGTGGCAGATAGGTTGTCCAATGAAGGGGTTGCTAGCTCGCATATGTTTATGAATGTGACTGGAAGTCCCAGAGGGACAACTAAGGGATGAATTTTGGAAGTTGTGAAAAAGGGACAACTCTACGATAGTAGACATTGAGTACAATTCAGTGGCAGTCCAAGGCTCGGGCATAGCTCCACCTACTCACACGATTGATTATATCTTGTATTATGGAAGAGAGAAGAATAGCAAAATGAGGCATGATAGGGGACATGCCGGAAAATTGCATGGACAAGGCAATGACTAAAGAATGTGAAGTTATGAATACCTACATCAAGGTGTGTCATGCAGGGTGATTCATAAATGATAAGGAGGAGAACGAGAGGTGGGATGGTAGGATAAGTGTAGAAGATACGTAAAATGGACGAAAAATGGTGATGATGAAGCCTGTCAAATTCACTGAGATTGGTGAATGAAAGGGAGGCATGGAGTAGGCTCACACGGGAGGAAAATCCCAACTCAGGAAGCTCAGAGGTTGCAATGGTAAGTACCGAAAATCATGCTAGACAGGGAATTTTAGCCATAAAGGCTTTAAATTCTTAGTTGGATGCCCTATTTTTCGACCTATGCTTGGTAATTGAGCATTGTTGGAATAGTAGGGAACTAATAAGAATTTATTTCGAGTTGGAAAGGGAAGTTGAGTTTAGGATTGGAAGAGTTAGATATTCATTCGGTAGGCCAACGGGGAGACCCGAAGCAGCGGCTGAAGGTGAGGGATGTAGGAAACGCACCCGCATGGAAATAGATGCAAGGGTAGCAATGAAGTATTTTCACTTTTTTGTCACACCGAAAGGAAAAGAAGTGGTGGAGGTTTGGGAAAATGAATTTCTCCAGCAGAGGAGGGCTATTCGTGATAGAAAAGTTGAGGAGGAGGTTTATTGAATCATTAAAACTAGTGAAACTAGGACCCACGCGACCCTCTTTCACAAAACCCTGGAAACTGCTTGGCTTTTGAAGACCCTGATAGGAAATCTATAGGAGGAAGGGCCAAAGGACAGGATGATACCTTATGTCAACTGAGGGCTATCAATCAATGACTTGGAGGGATTGAATCTATTTTGAAGACGTTGGTAAATGTTGAAAAATTGCAGGATGGACGTATAAGCGACATGCACAACATGTTCACTATTTATTTGAAGTATATACATAATATTGACATTACTCTAGGGGAAGCGAAAGGAGAACCAACACGCATCAGGAATTTTAAGGTAAGAGAGGTAGGAAGCTCTAGTGTTCCCATGGAAGCGACTCCAACAGTGGCTCCGCCGAATGCTCTGACTTGTGAGGTTCCTGCAGAATGAGATTCGAGAAAGTGACAATTATGTTTGTCTGGTTTACTGTGATAATAAATTATTTAGATATAATATTTAATATGTTATCTAGTAGTTTTTTTTTTTTAATTTTAGGTATGGGAATCAAGGATACCAACTAGGAAAAACTAACATAGATTATAGTCATAATAGTAAGCTTTTTAAATGGAACAAGAGACAGAAGTACTTAATGATTTTCTTAGACTAAAGTTGTATTAAGACATTCTATTTCTACAAATAGTATGGCTCCCAATCTGGCAAACCAACTTCCATTTTGTATTGTGATTTTGTCAAAGTAATATAAATCCTTTCTACTAGCTTATAAAAAAAAATGCAATTAAATTTAAAAAATAAAACAAATTAAAAAGAATTATTATTTTTTAAACATTAAAATAAATTAAAAATTATTTAAAAAATAAAATAAAAATCATGAAAATAATATATATATATATATATATATATATATATATATATATATTAAAACAAAACCGATTAGTTGGGGGCTGAAAGGTCAGCAAAGCGATGTTCATGAATGTCGCTCCACTAGCCCTGCAATGGGCTTTCGGTCACGACTTGCAAGGTTTTATTATTATTACTATTATTATTATTAATTATTTTTATTTAATTTTTATTATATATATATATATATATATATATATATATATATATATATATATATATATATATATATATATATATATATATAAGTGGCTTGAGTTCAGGGCTTGACCTCTAGCTTGAGAATCCGCGACCCAGGGGCATCTAACTCGCCAAAATCACCCGAGGATCGCACCCGGCCTGGGCCACACAAGCCCTTAACATGATTGGATTTTTGTCCACGACGTTTCGAACCGGTGGTCTTCACATCGCGAAGTGACTTAACAGTGCACCCCATTACTTTCTATTTTACACCCCGGGTACTTATTTTAATTTTATTTTAGTTTCATTTGTTTATTTTTTAATTATCTAGTTTTTTTTATTGGTTAAATTTTTAATTTTTTCTTAAATTATGGTTTTTAAGAAATATATTTTTGTTTTTTTTTTAATTTATTTATTTCTATTTTCTAATGAGTTAATTTTTGTTTTTTCACATTTTTATGTTTATTTATTTTTAGTGTTTTTTTTAATATTTTTTTTTATGTTTTTTTGTTGGGTAATTTGTTATTTTTTTTAATGTTATAATATAATTTTTTAATTACTTATTTTTATTATTATTATTATTATTATTTTAGTTTTAGTTTTAATTTTTTTCAATTTTTCAATTTTTGATGTGTTTTGTATTTTTCATTTTTATGTATTTGTTTATTATTATTATTATTATTATTTTATTTTATTTTTTTGTGTGTGTGCTGTGTCGATCCTCAAGTAACATTCTGGCCCCATTATGTGTTAATTTGGTGGTTAATTTTAAATTTTTAGTTATAACAGATCAATTATGTCCCTGTTATGTGTCAATTTCACATTTGATTTTTAAGTTTTCATTGCAACGAGTAGAGTTCACCTCCATTGGATGTCAATTTGATGGTTGGTTTTTAAATTTTAGTTGCAATGTGTAAAATTGTCTTAGGCTAAGATTTTAAAATAGCTATACTTTTAGCATTTAAAAAAGAAATTATGGGTTGATTTTTAAATTTGCATTGCAATATATCAAATTGTCTTAGGTCACTATTTTAAAATAGCTATACTTTTAGCATTTAAAAAAGAAATTACTCTTAGTATAATGATTCTTTCATTCGGGTTTTCATTTTTAAAGTTTTATAATTTTTCCATAATGTTATGGTTGAAATATGTTGAAAACTTAAAGTTTTTTTTGTAGTCATGGTATTGTTGAAATTTTAATGGCATGATATTTTATCTTTAAAATTGTTGGAATTTTAAAGCTTTTCAAAAACATGATATTTTATGCTTAATGCCATACCAAAAAATTGTTAGAATTTTAAAGTTTTTCAAACCATGATATTTTTAAAATTGGTTTTCACTGTCATTTTTAAAAATTGTTGAAAATTTACCTTATGTAAAAACACTTTTCTTTTTAGATAGAATTCTCATTTTGAGATCATGATTCCCATTTAATTGATAATTTTGTTTGCATAATCAATATAAAATTATTTATAGCTATCTCAATATAACATTTTAATATTGAATAAAAACTCTCATACTTATAAAATACAATACTATCTCACTCACACAGAAAATGTTTTAATTATACTATTAAATTCTAACCAACATATAAAACAAAGATGTGATAAATAAGAAAATTCATGTGTGTTTGAAAACCAATTAAACCCCACTCCAAAAAAAGATAAATAGAAAAACCCCCACCCAAAAAAAAATTACTAAATATTTTTAAACTATTTCTGTGGATTAAAATTCAAAATATAGAAATCCTTCACCCCATTTGATCAATGAAAAGTTTTCAACTTATTACAACATTATTGAAAACCTCAACATCTTTTATGATTTTAGATTTTGTAACTAATTTCATATTTATAATCAACCACCATACTATAGTTGGGCTGCAAAAGCAAATTTTTTTATTGAACATGACAACTTGCATATAACAATGTGATGAGCACTTCAAATAAAACAATAAGAAATGGTTACTTTATACAGCCATGCATCATGCAGGATTGGGAAGATGAAAAGTCTCCTCGTTCTAGAAAGCTCACAGCACATTATCAGCAATGTCCTCATAGTGCAAACAATTTTCAATATCATAAAGATATTAGTTTAACTTTTAAAAACACACCTTGCAAAGAACTCCCACTATCACTGGTTAGAATCAGAACAATTAATTATTTTTCTTCGCATCATTTACATGTTACAGGATCTCAATTATCACTGAACCAGCTCAGCACTCTGAATGTTATAATGTAATACAGACACCATTAGTACATCATTCACGACGTACCAGACTAAGACCTGTACTGTCAGAAGTCTCATGAATTGTCTTATAAACTCTATGCGTTTGTCCCATCTCTAATCTGCATGTTCTGAAGATACCCATTTCCCAAAAATAGAATGAGAAAAAAAAAGGTGTGGGAAAAGCTTTGGAAATAATGAGAGTTTGGATTATTTTCTATTTGAATTTAATTTAGTTGTAAATTTTGAGAATATTTTTAATGAGATGGATTTGAGTAAAGTTAATTGTTTGCTTACTCTCGAACAAAGTTAATTGTTGGGTTATTCTGGTCCATCAAATAGATTTGAGTAAAGTTAATTGTTTGCTTATTCTCGAACAGAGTTAATTGTTGGGTTGTTCTGGTTCATCAGATTCTAAAATAATCTTTAAATCTACAACCCAAATACATAATTAAAATTATACATATCATTATCTGTTAAATTTCTGAATTGCAGATTTTGAGAATATTTCATAATCCAGCGGTTAGGAGAGATTTTTGGGAATATTTCATAAATAGTTAAATAAAAGTGAACCGCTTACAACAATTTTTTTATTTATTATAAATATGTATATATTATCATCAAACAAAACATAATAAATTTACAATAATTATATATATATATATATATATATATATATATATATATAAAACGTAGTGTCATCTCACAAAACATAACAATTTAACTTTATGTAAAACGGGAGAAGATATATATGGTGTATATCATCCATATGTGACGTGCTAGAGAAACAAAAAGTTTATATTGATTAATTTTAAATAAGATATTTGTTATTTAAATAATGTGGGTATGAGTTGCTTTCATTACTTTAAAATTTTAATGATGTGATTTATTTGAAAGTATTTTTATCTATTTCAAAATGTGAAAGCAGGAGAAAGTTCAATCGAAAGGCTTACCCCAGGCCGACGTAACGACGTTTAATGTTGCTTAGTCGACTCTGTGTGGAGTTTCGTCACGACTAGTGGGTTGAATTTTTTTTTATTTTTTTCTAATTCTTACTTTTAAGTTTTTTATTTTAATGATTTTTTTTTAATTTTTTTTAATATTTTTATTTTTTATTTTTTATTTTAATGATTTTATTTTATGTTTTTTTTTAATATTTTTTTTGTTTTTTCGTTAAGTGATGTGATTTCATTGAGATTGATTTATGGCTTGAGAAATTGTGACTCATGGGTATTTAAGGCATCAAAATCATTTGGGGATTATACCCAAGCATACAAGGCTTTAACATGATTAAATTTTTACCCACGGAGTTTCCAACTAGTAGCCTTCACATCATAAATTAACTTAACAATGCTGCACCTCATCGCCCTCTATTCTATACTGAATGGGCTTATTTTAATTGCATTTAAGTGTATTTTTTTATTTTAATGTATATATATATATATATATATATATATATATATATATATATATATAATTTTTTCATTATCTTAATTTGTTTATTTTTTTATTATCTTAATTTGTTATTTTTTTTTCTTAAATTATGTTTTTTAAATATATTTTTGTTTTTCCATTAATTTTTAAATTTAAAAAAAAAATTATGAATTAATTTTGGTTTTTACACATTCTTATCTTTAATATTTTGGGTGCGTTTATATATATATATATATATATATATATATATATATATATATATATATATATATGTTTAATTTTTATTTTTTAGTTTTTTTGGTATTTGTATTTTCTTTAAATATTTTAATATATATATTTTTAATTACTTATTATTATTATTATTATTATTTAATAAGATTTATCCGGATTATTCACAATGGATCCTTGTTGGGATTCAAAACATCGACAAGTTCACCATAACCCTGTGGATAATCTAGATAAATCTTATTCAATTGATAGCCACAAAAGGTTGAAAACTGTCATTATTATTTTTGTTTCAATTTTCAATTTTATTTTTGTTTTTTATTTTTCATTTTTATGTATTTATTTATTATTTTGTTTTATTTTCTTAGGTTCGTGTATGATTGATTTTAAAGTTTTAGTTATAATGGATCAAGTTTGTCCGACTATTTGTCAATTTCAAGGTTTATTTTTAATTTTTCATTGCAATGGGTAGAGTTCGCCTCCACTGCATGTCAATTTGATGGTTGTTTTTCAAAAAAATTATTGTAATGTGTCAAGTTGTCTTATGCTAAGATTTTAAAATAGGTATACTTTTAGCATTTAAAAAATAAATTACTCTTACTATAATGACACTTTCATTTTTTAATCATATAATTTTTCCATAATGTCATTGTTGAAATATGTTGAAAACTTAATGTTTTTGGTCATCATGGTATTTGGTTTTAATTCTATGCATGAAAAATTGTCAAAATTTGAAGGCTTTTCTGAGTCGTGATATTTTATCTTTAATGCTATGGTTGAAAACAATTATAAAGTATTTTATATTTAACATCATAACTTAAAATTGTTGAAATTTTAAGGCTTTTAGAGACTTGATATTCTATCTTTAACGTCATTCTTGAAAATTATTGGAATTTTAAGTTTTTTTAGATTCATGATATTTTATCTTTAATGTCATGCCTGAAAATGGTTGGAATTTTAAGTTTTTTTGAAGTCGTGATATTTTATCTTTAAAATTTATTCCCAAAGAAAAAAAAATTGTTATAGAATAACATTTTTTGTTTTCAAGGTGTTTTCACTGTCATTTTTTTTAAATGTTGAAAATTTACACCGTGTAAAAAAAATATAGTTCCAGCATACACACTTTTTCTTTTGGGGTTTTTTTGGCTAGAGTTCTCATTTTAAGGTCACAATTCTTTTTGATTCGTAACTTTGTTTATAGCTATTTCATTATAACATTTTAATATTGAATAGAAACTTCCATAATCATAAAATACATTGTTTGATGGAAGGGCTTACATTAGGTTTAGGGATAATCAGGCTCGAACTAATGACTTCCACCACGTCAAGGTGACACTCTACTACTGAGTTATATCCCTTCCCTACTCTCATATGAAAGGAGAACTGACTTATGAGTAATAATTTATCAAGGGGTTGAGAGACTCAAAATAACTCACTATTTTCTCTCAAACAACTTGAAGACATACCTTTCTTCTTTTCACACTACTATGAAAAGAAAAAAAAAGGAGAAAAAAGATTGGAGCCTATGTGAATCCTATCGAAAGTAGTATTTCCTTCTGATTCGAATCATAACATATGGTCCCGTAAAATCAGTAATATTTTACCTATCTTGATCAAGCAAGTTTGACATGAACATGAAAAATATTTTGTTTAGCATGTTTGATCCAATCTAGCATTAGTGTGTGCGAAAAGGACTCAATATTGTTTGGAAGAACAGGGAGAACAAGGAGAACAAGATCAAGTAAAGATTATACAGAGATGATACAGATCAAATTGTTCTTCTTGCACTAAGGAGAAGACCCTATGCAACCGTTAACTAATTTATATAAATAAATTAACATCCTACCAGAACATAATTTGTAACTAGCACTGTTATCCTCTCATCTAGTGAGCAAATATTTACCCTCGTGGATTAAAATAATTCTTGATCTAGATCGATGTAAGAGTACAACTACATTTTCGAAATCCATGTTGTCTCTTTGGAACAGGTTGACCCCTTCTCTCTCTCGTGGTACAATCCTCTTTCCGTTGAGCTCTCACTTTTCCACCAGTCCACAAAAACAAGATATAGGACTGATGCCAGCAGTTCATCATAGGAAAAAAGGACTCACCGAGCCAGATCACTGACTAATCAGATAAAAAAGAACTTCCTTTTCCGTTACTCTCCCTGGCCATATCGATTGCTATTCGTGGGACTTACGTAGTCGATCAGATCATATCTCGGATAGATATGGATATATATCCCCCTAAACATAGGTCATCGAAATGATATTGGACAACCCCAACAAAAGCACGAAAGCCAGAATCTTTCGTGAAATTGATTCATGTTCAAACTCGAACAGTGTATAATCACATGGATAAGCTCACATTAACCCGTCAATTTCGAATCCAATTTGTGATTTGTAGGAATGATATATCGAGATATCAAGAACGAATTAGCATGTAATAATGTCGATTCATACGACAGAGTATTTCTCCAGGCGTTGTACTTATAGGATGGGAATAGAGAAGGAAGAGGCAATCCCGAAGATTTTGCATAATCTTTTTGAACTAAAATAAAAAATAGGATTCATTAGTTTTTGGTTGGAATACGAAAATGTGTTTGACTTAATTGGTTCCATTTACTCTTTGAGACACAATGCATAAAGGAAGGGAATATGAAGATTCTCGAACAACGAAAATAATCCAACTTACTTCGAAAAACAAAAATTGAACGAGAAGTCGTATGAGGTGCAAATCTTATGTATGGTTTTGTAGAGTGATAGTGAAGAAAACTTATCTATCAACTTTTCCACTATCACCAAAAAAAAACCAAACTCTGCCTTACGTAAAGTTGCCAGAGTACGATTAACCTCTGGATTTGAAATCACTGCTTATATACCTGGTATTGACCATAATTTACAAGAACATTCTGTAGTATTAGTAAGAGGAGGAAGGGTTAAAGATTTACCCGGTGTGAGATATCACATTGTTCGAGGAACCCTAGATGTTGCCGAAGTAAAAGATCGTCAACAAGGACGTTCTAGTGCGTTGTATATTCTTACTTATCTAATACTTGTATCATTTCATGATGATGCCATGTGAATTGCTAGGAACATGTTAAGTATATAGCTAACCTAATAACGAACGTTTTGTAAGGGGACTAGAGCAGGCTACCGTGAAAAAAACGATCTTATTTTTCAGGAGATTTCCAAGGTTCATATGTCCAAAGTTCAATATCGAAAGCATTTTCGAAGTTTTCCCTGATTGTTTCAACAGAAAATTAAAAATACCTTGACCTTTCTAGAACGAGTTCAAGTCAAATAACAATGATTTGAAACACTTTTTTATACACTATTTTGTAAACCTAAAGACTTAATCATATAAATATGTAAAATACAAAATCACCAATCATAGCAAAAAAAATATCAAGTTCCCATTTCTGAATATAACATTTTAATATTGAATAAAATCTCCATAAATATAAAATTAAAAGACAAATAATAAGTATCAACCATACTATCTCACTAAAGGAGAGAATATTTTAATTACCCTATTAATCTCTAACCAACCTATACAACAAGGATATGATAAATAGGAAAATCCATAAGTGTGTTTGAAAACCAATAAAAACCCACCCAAAAATAATACTAAATATTTTTAAACTACTCGCATTAAAATTCAAAATATAGAAATCCTTCACCCATTTTATCAATGAAAAGTTTTCAACTTATTACAACATTATTGATTTTAATTTCATGATTTTATATTTTATTGGACATGCCAACTTGCATATGACAATGTGATGTGCACTCCAAATAAAAAAATAAGAAATGGTTATTTATACGGCTATGCACCATGCATTATTGGGAGGATGAAAAGTCTCCTCGTTCTAGAAAGCTCACAGCTACTGTACCTCGACATTATCAGCAATGTCAGCATATGCAAACAATGTTCAATATTATAAAAATATTACTTTAACTTTTAAAAACACACCATTCCAAGAATTCCCACCGCCAACCACCATCACTGGTTAGAATCAGAACAAATAATTATTTTCCTTCACATCATTTACATGATACAGGATCTCAATTATCACTGAAACAACTCAGCACTCTGAATGTTAATATTATGTAATACAGACACCATTAGTACATCATTCATGAGCTACCAGATTAAGACCTGTACAGTCTCATGAATTGTCTTATAAACTGTATGGTTTTGTTCCATCTCTAATCTACATGTTCTGAAGAGGCCCATTTCCCAAAACCTGTTGTTCCAGAGCAAGGAAAGGAAAAAAAAATTGTGAAAAACTTTGGAAATAATGAGAGTTTGAATTATCTTTAATTTAAATTTAATTTGGTTGTGCTCTAAATTTACAATGGATTTTTATGTTATTGTCCATCAAATTCTAAAATATTTTCTAAATCTACAATAAATTTTTAAGTAATGAGAATTTGGACTCCTCTTAATTTGAACTTAATTTGGTTATAAATTTTGGGAATATTTCCAATCAGTTAGATTTGAGTAAAGTTAATTGTTTGCTTGTTCTTGAGCAAAGTTAATGGTTGGTTTGAACAAAGTTAATTGTTTGATTGCTGTTGAGCAAAATTAGTTATTGACGTGCTATTTGTTTATCAAATTCTAAAATATTCTTCCTAAATTTACAATAGATCCTTAAAATACAGAGAATTAAAATTATACCGATTATCATCTGCAAATTAAAATTTTACCTATCATCCTGTGCTAAACTTCTGTATTGCAAATTCTAAGAATATCTCATAATCCAACCGTAAAGGCAGTCAAATAAATTTGAAATAACTTCACTCTTGACAAGATATTCCAGAAATCTACAATAGTACTTCATCATCAAACAAAACAGATCAAAACATCACCGTAAAATCATCAAATATAGTAGCAAATTTGCTCTGTATATCATCCCAATCCCAATCCAAATCTACAGAGCATATTTGCTGTTGATACCATCAAAATCTAAATCCACATCCAAATGTGCAGAAAAACAGAAACTGTATCTATCTACAATTGCCAGACCTAATAAATTATGGCCTTTGTTTGTTAGAGAGAATGCGGATAGAATTGAGAGGCAGAGTTCATGAGCATCTCCACCGTGGGGCCTGTCTCCACGATATCAGTAAGAAGGCGAAGGTAGAAAGCCTTGAGTCTTTTCAACAACAAACCCCAACTGTAATTGCGCATCCGCACGATTCGAATACGAAACCTCCTGCACATCCCAGCAATGAATAATCCCTTCTTTCTCCCCTGACCCAATCTGAGCATAGGTGGAGCACTCCTCCTTTTGGGTTTTGTCTTGTGATCATATCCATCTGCTGTGCTGTCAAGGAGGACATACCCAGCCTTACAGCGACGAGTCCAGTGGAAGCTAATGGGAACTCTGAGTCTGAATACCCTCCTGCTGCTCAACTCCATACTACTTACAGTTACTGCTGTGTATAAATTCAAACCCTTCTTTCAGGTAGAGAGCCCCTGATATATGCAAACTTGCAGTAAAGAGAATGATGATTCAGGGGAACTTTGAGAATGGTGTCTCTTTGTATCTGCAATAAATAAATAAATAAATATATATGTATATAAGTTGGAGGAAGATGACACAGGCATCTCCATCTTAATTAATGAATTGGAAGTGGACATAGGCATCCACTCTTTGCCATGGATCCATGGATGTCCACAGAATAATGGAGAGACTCTATCATGTAAGGGTTTTACACGTGTTGTTTATGTATGAATGCACTTAATATCACAAGTTTGCATGCTTACAATGTGACTCAAATTTTATATTCAGTTGTATAATTGTTCACTTTAGGAATTGCAGATTGCATCCAGAAGGAATATTGATCCTCAAAATTAATGGTTGCACAATTTTTACGTGTTGGATGGTTGGTTTTTTTTATTTAGGTTTTTTTTCTTCTAAATAATGTTAGAAGATGATGATGCATGAATTCTGGATAATTATGTGTTTTCATTGACATGTGTAAACATTTCATTTATACGGACCTAAAATATAAAATTTAATGTGATAATATGAAGGGTGCTAAATCATGAATAAAAAGAGTTATAAGATGAGTGAAGTGTTTATCTCAAAAATTAAACATTTCAATCAAAACTCAAAATTATTATCTTCACAAAATATAATATTCATATACTTATACCGTAATTAGTATCCTTGCAAAATATAATATTCATATATTTATACCATAATTAATTTGGGTGTTTTTCTTAAAATATTCAATCATTTGACCTAATTAGTGACTTATAATATCTTTGGAAAGTTTTATTAAACGAGAAAAGATCATTCTAGATCTATTTTAACTCGAAGCTCATAGAGATCAAATCTCTTGAGGTACACACTTCTTTTAGAGTAAAAAGAGATTTGATCCCTTAGGGCCCTTAGTAAATCTAGAGTTAAAATGAATTTATACTGGTATTAAAACAATCATCTATTTTGTTTATATAATTATTTGGAAAATAATAACTATGTCCAAATAATAACTATAAAAATATATGAAAAGTATACACTATAATTAACCAATTCTCTCTACAAATATAAGATATTAATAATTTTATAAAAAAGTCTCTCTCTATATATATAGAGAGAGAGAAAGAGGAATGTCATATTTTTTATATTTAAAATTTAATACCCCTTGGATCCAGGTGTTGGACAACATATCCCGCACAATAACTACCCAAATGAATTACCCCCTTAGCTCATATGATGCGGGATTTTGGCGGCGCCATGGGCTTGCATTCCACAAATTTTCAGGTCTAGAGCAAGGAGGTATTGGCAAGCCCATCCTCCCCCAACGTTTATGGCGCATGACAAATTGATATGCTTGCCTTGCCACCTGGCAAGAGGACCTCAATGTTATAATGTGAGGTTTCATGAACATATGCAATTCAATTCTGCATCAGCTTGTAGAGTGACCAGGAACTTAGGTGACAAGATCTACGTTAGTTTCCAAAGAAACAATGGTGTGGGAATGTGGTCGTCCCTGTAGAGGAGGTCGAGGAAGGGGAAGACCTCCCCTCTCACCCTAACACATACAAGGAAATGAGTATTTCGACTGCAACATCTCTTATCATTACCGCAAAATAGTCGCAGAGGCAAAGGCTCAAGAACTTGGAGTTATGAGAGACCACCTCTGGACTCTGCATAATCTCTTCAATCGACACTCCAGGGACTAGGAGGAAGTAAATATGTTGCTGGAAGGCAATGTGCTCGACATGGAATTCCACCTGAACTATGCCAAATTTTTCTATCGACGCATTGCAAACCTTCTTGGCATGCAACTCCAGGGCTCTATGTCTCCTTCTACAAATATGGCAGTAGACTCACATTAATACCCAACATGACATGAATCACAACCCTTCTTGAAGGTGTCGAAAAACCATGGTGACTCAAAGGCTACTCTACTTAGCTTAGGCCCCTCCATCAACAGAACTGGCCAAGTTAGTAGCCATGGTGTCTCATCTCTCCAACAACAATCAACGCAACTAGTGTCATCTAATCAATCTCCTTCCATGGGGCATCCCTTTCCTGATGATGCAGATTGTTGAGATTCAACAAGATGATAATCTTAGTGAAAATTAAGTACCTACATTAGGTGGGGCCCACAAGCTATTTTTAGGTGTATGTCTATTTTTATAATGGTGAGCAGATTCTATTTATAGCGGGAGTCTATTTTTAGAATGGTGAGAAAATTCTATTTATAGGTGATGTTCTATTTTTAGATGCATGTGCGAACTCTATTTATAGATCGCATGTCTAAATATAGAATGCATGTTGATTATTATTATCTCTTAATAATAATTGGACAATAAACATTAATCTATTCTCAATGAGCACTCAGAAATAGTTAACTAAAGTGGAAAATCGGTTAGCTAAGTGGATTTCGAGTTGAGTGGTTGGTTGGTGGGACATGCAAGTGGACTTAGTTGTAACTGAGTGATTCGAAGTTGTAACAGAGTTGGATGTGTAGTTATGTGAGTTGTAAAGTAGTTTAACTCAGTTAAGTGAGTTAAACTCAGTTGTGCTAGTGGTAATTGAACATACACTAGTGAGAAATAAGTGAATTAATTATTTAATTAATTCACAAGAAGTGGTCTCACATGCAACTGAAGATTTACTACTGTTAACTACATGCATGTCAAATCCAGTGGAGACCCAGTTGAGAGATAGGTGAAAGGGACAGTTTGACTATTAGTTGTGACATTAGTGGGTGCACTCATGCAACCACACACACATTGGAGATGCCAATGAGGATTGCGTAGTCAAGGCAAGCAGGATCTCATTCATTCAGAGATTGTTATCAGCAAGGATTGCACAGTGGAGGCAGGTTGTCAGGAAGCAGTAAATTGGCGCATGTATTTGCCAATTTTTGTATGACAGTGTGAGACGATTGTATATTGTACTGAGAGATCTTAGATTAGAGTTTTGTATGAGATTGTTTCATGATCCATGATATATACATAATATATGATAGTGGGGTTTTTAGCTTTATGCTTTCCCGATAAAAACATATGTGTTATGTGTGATTGATCTTTCTTCATGTGTTTGCAATTGGCGATCGTGTTTTAAATTCCCACAAAGATTTTTGTAGAAGCGATTATGTATTTAACAGTGGCATATAATTGTTAGATCAGGAGAATCCAGACAATACATAATTGTATTAAAATTTCTACATGGTATCATAGCAAAGAAGATTTCAATTTTGAAGCAGTAGTTGAGTTTATTAGTGGAAACAATTCGAATTTGTTGCAAGAATTTCTTGGTGCAACAGTTGATTAAACATCGAAATGGATTTCAATGGCTTGCGGCTAGAGTATTCACTCGAGGGAAGCTCAAACTACATTTCCTGGAAGGACAGGATGGAGGCAGTGCTTGAAGATAATGGCTTGAAGGAATTCATCGACAGTGATGTTCCTAAGCCCACTTCGATGGATTTTGCATTACTTGACACATGGCAAAAGAAAGTAGCGAAGACGAGAAGGATTCTGTTGGAAGGTGTACGAAACCACATTTTCTCAAGCCTTCATGGGAAATCCAATCCATTTTCTATGTGGAAGGCTTTGACGGATCTTTTCCAAAGCAGAAATGACCATAGGAAATTGGCGTTGAAGGATAAACTCAGAAAGATCAAGATGGAGAAGGGCAACAATATTCCTAAGTATCTCACAAAGTTTGTCCAATGTCGGGATGAACTGGGGAGTGTGGGAATCACTGTTGTTGATGATGATTTGGTGAGCTTGGCTCTCTTGGGACTTCCTAAGAGTGGGCACAGCTATCAAGACTCTGTCAACGGATGAGAAAAACTGCTAGATTAGGCACGACTGTGGTCGGATCTAGTGGAGGAGGAGTTTAGGCGGAACACCAGAGATGGCTCTTCATCAAAGCATGATGATGAAAACGATTGTGATTTGGCTGCCAAGGCAAGGAAAGGGAAGGGGAAGAAATTCCATTCAAAATCTGAGTCTAAAGGCAAGAAGTTGGATTTGTCCAAGGTGAAGTGTTTTCACTGTCATGAACTTGGGCATCTCGCCACTAGTTGCCCACAGAAAAAGAAGAACAAGAAGGTTGTTGGAACTGCAGCTAGTGAGGCCCTTGCCTCGCAATTTGAACTTTATTTCTCTTTAATCGCATGCTTGGTTTCAAGTGCAATGGGATCGGTGTGGTATCTTGATAGTGGTGCTTCCTTCCACATGACAGGAGATAAGGAGCTTTTCAGTGACTTGGAGGAGAAATATCTCCAAATGCATATAGAGATGGGCGACGATGGAGGATACAGTGCGACTGACATTGGTACCATTACCTTTGAGAGAGAGTCAGGTAAACCATTTCAATTGAAAGATGTGATGCATGTTCCAGGTCTGAAGAAAAACTTGGTCTTAGTCGCGATGTTGGAGGACAGAGGCTATGAAATTGTTTTCAACGATGGAAAAGCTTTCCTCCGACATAAAAAAACAGGTCAAGCCAAGAGGATATGGATTCGAGTTAAGAATCTCTATAAGATGGAGGTAGAAGGCTGCGCTGCCATGATGGGCAAGGCAGAAAATTTGGTGAGCCGGGATGAGAGCGAATTATGGCACAGGCAATTGAGCCATCTTCATCATGGAGCCTTGAAAGTCATGCAGCAAATATCTACTAGAATTATAATGGGAACACTTGCTCAGTTAGATCAGTGCAAGGGTTGCACCATGGGGAAGTATGTAAAGTCCACCTTTCATGAAAAGGAGAACTGTGCTTCGGTGATCCTGGAGAGAGTTCACACAGACGTGTGTGGACCATTCTCGGTTGCTTCAACAACAAAACACAGGTATTATGTTATTTTTGTTGATGAAATTTCTCGTAAATGCTAGATCTTCTTCATGCAAAAGAAGGATAATTTTTTTTCAAAGTTATGTGAATTTAAAGCATTGGTGGAGAAAGATTCGGGGAAGCAAGTGAAGGCTCTGTGGAGCGATAATGGTGGAGAATGCATCTCTAACGAATTCAAAGACTTCTGCAGCAAAGAAGGAATTCAAAGAGAACTCGTAGCACCTCATAACCCACAACAAAATGGGGTCGGGGAGAGGAAGAACAAAACGATTGTGGGTGTAGCATGAGCAATGCTACATGATCAGGGCCTACCGATGCATTTGTTGGCGGAAGCATGCAACACTGCGGTTTATGTGCAAAACCGTTGTCCTCATAGAGTACTTGGCATGAGTACACCTGAAGAAGCTTTTACTAGTAAGAAATCGGATGTTTCTCACTTTAAGATTTTTGGCTCAACTGTTTATGTGCATGTGACCAAGAACACCAGGAAGAAGTGGAGCTGACAGCTGAAGTTGGGATATTTTTGGGGTACACAGAAACACCCCATAATTATCATGTGTATTTTCCAAACAGTTGAATGATTGTGGTGCTACGGGATATAAAATTCAATGAGGAGAAAGCCATGAAGTTATCGCTTGAGAGGGAGCTAGACTTACATGCAGAGGAGGAACTTTTGGTTCCCAAAGATGAGTCTCTAGATGTGGATCAGCCATAGGAGGAGGTTCATGGAGTGGAGTAGTCCACTCACACAGAGCCAAACATCAGAACTGGCAAAAGGTGCACCACAGAAGCTGAGAGGCTAAAACTTGATGCGGCACAGAATGTAGGAGTCCCTTCTTCACAGTGCAAACAAAGACAATCTCCTGATTGATTCACTAGATACATGGCTCTCATGAGTAAATGTATTGTGACTGAGCCATCTTCCTTTCAGGAAGCAGTACAGGAGCCCACATGGGTAGATGCAATGGTGGAGGAGTATGACTCCATTGTCAGAAACATTGCTTAGGAAATTGTTCCAGGGTGGGTTGATAAATCAGTGGTAGGTTCAAGATGGATCTACAAGGTAAAGCAAGCTACTGATGGGAGTGTTGAGAAATACAAGGCCAGATTTGTGTCCTGGGGATTATCACAGATCGAGGGGATTGATTATGAAGAAACCTTTGCACCCGTCACACGATATTCTTCCATAAGGACCATCCTTGCTCTCTCAGCGCAAATGGGTTGGCACATTCATCAGATGGATGTGAAGATTGTGTTCCTTAATGGGATCATTGAGGAATAAGTGTACATTGAGAAGCCTGAAGGATTTGAGATCTTCAGCAGCGAGTCGCATGTGTGTAGACTCAAAAGAGTGTTGTATGGGCTGAAGCAAGCACCCTGTGCTTGGTACACTCGGATCGACAACTATTTCTTCGAACTTGGCTTCACCAAGAGTGAGGCAGATGAAAACCTATACCAAATTGTGGTGGAGGGTAAGCTTTTAATCATTTTTCTTTATGTTGATGATTTAATACTGACTGGTGATGAGTAGCTGATACACTCATGCAAGGAGGACCTTGCAAAGGAGTTTGAGATGAAGGATATGAGCCTCCTTCATTATTTCCTTGGATTAGAAATATGGCAGTGAGAAGGTGAAATTTTTGTGTCTCAAGGCAAGTATGCAAGGGAGATACTAGTTAAGTTTCACATGGATGGCTGCAAACCCATGGATACTCCTCTTCCAGGAAACTGGAGGAAAGAGGACGCTACATCTGGAGAGGTAGTGGATGCTACTGTCTCTCGACAGTTAGTGGGTTCGCTAATGTATTTAGTGAATACAAGACCAGACATATGCTATGCATTGAACCAACTTAGTCAAGTGATGGTTAAGCCTACCAAGCTATTTTGGAAGGCGAGCAAGCATTTCCTGAGATATCTCAGGGGCACATCTGAGTATGTATTATGGTACAGACAAATGAATGAGGTGAAGTTTCATGGCTTCATGGATGCAGACTGGGCGGGCAGCCCAACAGATAGAAAGAGCACATCAGGAGGGGTCTTCAGTATCGATTCTATAGTTGTTTCTTGGTACAGCAGGAAACAGAGATCCGTGGCACTCAGTTTAGCGGAAGCGAAATACATGGCAACAAGTCAAGCTGCATGTGAGGCTATCTAGATGAGAAAGATCCTGGTTGGTTTGTTTAGTTCTCATTTAGATCCTAGAATGATTCATTGTGATAATCAGAGTTTCATTAAACTCTCGATTAATCTTGTGTTTCATGATAGATCCAAATATATAGATATCTGGTATCATCATATCAGAGATTGTGTGCAGCGAAATATCATGTTGCTTCAGTACATTCCTACGGAAGATCAAGATGCAGATATTTTGACAAAGACGCTCACCAGGAGAAATTTTGAATACCATAGAGACAGGATCGGGGTGAAGGATCATCCATTTCTTGTTGAGAGGGAGTGTTGAGATTCAACAAGATGATGATCCTAGTGAAAATTAAGCACCTACACTAAGTGTGTCCCACAGGATATTTTTAGGTGTATGTCTATTTTTAGAATGGTGAGCAAATTCTATTTATAGCGGGAGTCTATTTTTAGAATGGCGAGAAAATTCTATTTATAGATGATGCTCTATGTTTAGATGCATGTGCGAAGTCTGTTTATAGATTGTATGTCTAAATATATAATGCATGTCGATTATTATTATATCTTAATAGTAATTGGACAATAAACATTAATTTATTCTCAATGAGCACTTGGAAATAGTTATTTGAAGTGGAAAATGAGTTAGCTAAGTGGATTTCGAGTTGAGTGGTTGGTTGGTGAGACATGCAAGTGGACTTAGTTGTAACTGAGTGATTCGAAGTTGTAACCGAGTTGGATGTGTAGTTATGTGATTTGTAAAGTAGTTTAACTCAGTTAAGTGAGTTAAACTCAATTGTGCTAGTTGTAACTGAACATACACTAGTGAGAGATCAGTGAATTAATTATTTAATTAATTCACAAGAAGTGGTCTCACATGCAACTGAAGATTTGCTACTGTTAACTACATGCATGTCAAATCCAGTGGAGACCCAGTTGAGAGATAGGTGAAAGGGACAATTTTACTATCCGTTGTGACATTAGTGGGTGCACTCATGAAACCAGACACACATTGGAGACACCAATGAGGATTGCGTAGTCAAGGCAAGCAGGATTTCATTCATTCAGGAATTTTTATCAGCAGAGATTTCATAGTGGAGGGAGGTTTCCAGGAGGCAGTAAATTGGCGTATTTTCCAATTTTTGTATGACAATGTGAGACGATTGTATATTGTACTAAGAGCTCTTGGATTAGAGTTTTGTATGAGATTTTTTCATGATACATGATATATACATAATATATGATAGTGGGGTTTTTAGTTTTATGCTTTTCCGATAAAAAACATATGTGTTATGTGTGATTGATCTTTCTTCATGTGTTTGCAATTGGCGACCGTGTTTTAAATTTCCGCAAAGATTTTTGTAGAAGTGATTATGTATTTAACAGTGGCATATAATTGTTAGATCAAGAGAATCCAGGCAATACATAATTGTATTAAAATTTCTACACAGATGAATAAAATTTACCCGAGAGATAATTAAAAATCACTGAGAGAACAACATTAACACAAAAACAATAATAGAAAATACACATAATGAAAAAAATATTTATCCTGGGAAAACCCCAACTCTGGGAAAAACCCAACTCAATGAGATTTCATTAGCCTTGGCCAAAACCCTGGTCAAACCAGCCAAATGAGCCTTCATCACTCACCTCCCTGTCCTACTTTACAATGAAGTCTTCCCAGCCTTTTATAGGCTCCATTACATGCAATACCATGGGAAAAAATACCATGGGTACACTATACCATGTTCCCAAAACCACCATTGTTTAACCTGGTCAATTTCGACTCTATCCCCAAGTCAATTTTACCTAACACTACCCCGTTAAACTTGACTTGGGGTTCCTTGCCTGAATCTAGCCAACCTTGCCAAGTGAGTAAGCCCAACCATACTCATTTTGGCCTTACCCCCCTCAAAGTTTATACGAGGGTATGTGTTAACCTGGCATCCCCACTATCACCTAGGTCTAACCTAAACTTTATTGCCTTATTAGGTCTTACAATAGTATGCCCATTTACATGCAATAATTGACTCCATTGTAATTTATTTTGTTTTATTTATTTTTTGTTGTTGTTTTCATCCTCTCTCCTTATCATTTATCCACACTTTGAGCCTCATGCCCTTCTAGATTTTTTTGATTTCCTTTATCACTTGCATCTTGGCCACATAAATGAAAAATTTGAAAAATTCTATCAAACTGCTTGAATTATCATCTAGCACCCTCAACATACCCACAACCACAACCTCAAACTAGAACCTATTCAAACTCTTACCATCAATATGACCCACGTTAGGCATAAGATTTTCCACATAGTGCTACACAAACTCTTGTTAACACCACGGAATTCCTGGATGTATGGTAAGTTGTGCATCACTCGACTGTTTGGGCATCCAGTGTGCTTCCGATTAGCACCATGGCCTTCCTTGTTGAGCCTACCATGGCCAAGTCTCTCCCACTCCTGCATAGTGCGTAGCTGTTGTTCGAACCCAACTCCTGCCTTACCCATTCAACTCGCATGAACCCAATGCCTGCCTTACTGATCTAAAGCTCAATTTTTAGCTAAAAATTGAAAGTGCTTGGAATTTCTTCAAAATTGAACGACCAGATAGAGTTCATCGCTAGGATTCCAACATAACTCGTTTCATCAAATCCGAGTTCGTATGACTGAGTTATCATCTATTTTTCATTTTCCAAAACAGGCAAAAAAAACAAGCAGAACAGGTATAGTGGTTATGTGGTAGGTACAGTCAGCATTGCAGGAATATTCTCCAAGTTGAAGCTAGTGACACTGTGACAAGTGTCGTCTTCAGATTCGCCAAATGGATTAAGTGAAGAGAAAAATTGCTCAATGACCTCCAATTCTTCCTAAGTTGGAATTTGAATTTTTTTTTTTAGGGTTGGAGTGAAACCCAACCAGAGGACGCCACATGTCCTCTCTGTTGGGCCATCTCCTAATTTATGAGGTCAAGTTTTATGAAGTGGACGTTATTTATGTGGTTAATATTTTATATATATCACACACACACACACACACACACACACACACACACACACACACACACACACACACATATATATATATATTCCACCTTGCGACCTCCACCAATTATGGAGGAGTTGTTCTAATGCGATGGAGAAGGTTTAAAGTTGGTGGGTCGACAAATTTGGAGTTATTTTTGGCGGAGTAAAATTATATGGCGAGGTCAGGGCTCGAACTACCATCTGCATGCTCAACCATCTGCACGCTCAACCTGCACGCCTACCATCTGCACGCTCAACCATCTCTCCTACGGAGTGTTCCTTACCCCAGACATCTTCCGCATCAATTTAAATTTTCAGCGCTGACCGTTTTGGGGAATGGAGGGGGCCAGCCCCCTCCCCATATGACCGAATCTGATGACCAGGTGCCAAACCACAAATCCGACGGAATTTTGTTAAGCGCATTTAATTAATTTTAAACGTGGGTTAGTCACGTTAATCTGTCATTAGTGCCTAAAATTGCACTTATTTTTAAACTAGGTTTATCCACCTGCTAATCCAGGATTAGCACTAATTAATACAATGCTGGAAGAATTTTAGGAGGCAGCGCCAAACTTGGCAGAATTTCCAAAATTAGAATTTTAACTGGCAATTTCTCCAGTTTTGGAGGAGAAATTGGGGCAAAATTGGTTTTGGTCATAACTCACTCAATTTTAGACCAAACAGACCTAAAAAAGAGTCATTCTTGGCTAATTTGCATGCTATGAACTCAATGAAGTAGGTTGCAGAGGCAGAAAAGGTTTTGGTATCAGAGAAGTTTCAGCTTCAAGGGGACGCCTTTGCTGCTGAGTGGTTTTTTGCTCGGGCCTGAGGTAGACCCTGTTCAGTGGGAGATCTATGGGATCGATTCTTATGGTGAAAGAAGATGGCGAGCAACGAGAAGATAGAGATCGAGAAATTTAATGGTCAAAGTTTTGATTTGTGGAAGCTCAAGATGGAGGATCTGCTAGTGGATAAAGATCAATGGATCACGGTAGATCTGGGTACTAAACCAACGGCAATGTCAGATGAAGATGGGAAGAAGCTGGATTGGAAGGCAAAGAGCACAATACAGTTGTGTGTCTTAGATTCAGTATTGTTGAATGTATCTAGGGAAGCTATGGCGAAGACCTTGTGGGACAAGCTAGGGACTTTGTACCAATCTAAGTCTCTGGTGAATAAATTGTTCCTGTAGAAAAAGTTATATAACCTAAGGATGAAGGATGGAGACTCGGTGACAGAGCATCTGAATGCCTTCAATACTGTGGTAAGTCAGCTATCATCTGTTGATATTAAAATCTCAAATGAAGATAAGTGCATCAGTTTGTTGTGTTCTCTACCAGATTCGTGGGACAGTCTGGTTATTGCAATAGGTAGTAATACAACTACCTTGAATTTTTATGACATTGTCTCAGCCTTGCTGTCGGAGGAAATAAGACGGAGAAATATGGAGGGTCAGAGTGGAGATGCCTTATCTGTACGAGTGTAATATTCCTTTTTAAGGAAATTTGTAAAACACAGCAAACGACACAACAATGGAATAACTTCAAGAGCAAACATTCAACAGTACACAAATTAATAGAAGCGGCCTATGCGACAGATACATGCTAAATAGAGAATTCACTGAGCCATTTTATTATGAGAGGAATTACAAGTGATTACAATAGATGCCCAGATGAAAGTGCCCAAACTGGCGCGGGAAAGACAAGGACAAAAGCAAAAGTACAGCGGTTTTCCTGTTGCGTTCAAGCAACTAAGAATGCTGCTACCACGTGCTGCTAATATGCGGCGGCTGGAAAGGATCCACTAAGAAACTCCTGATTCTGCTCGGCAACACTACTCCCCGATCTAATCCTCTCTGCTCCTCCTCCTGAACCAAAACCACCACAATGGTGGCAATACAGAGCTCCCACTGGACTGTCCGCAGTCTTCCCACACAGACTGCACCGCCACTCCTGACGCGGCTCTGCGCACGTTCCAAACCCGATCCTCTGACAAACGATGACAGGACTGCCTCACCCAAGCAGGCACTCGTAGTCCCCCGGGGCTGAGGTTGAGATCTCTGCTCGGAGACACTCGACGCACTAAACAGTGCTGCAGACTAGCTGAACAGGCGACGTGCTCAAGTCTTAGCGACCAATAACAATTTCATAAAATTCATCAATAGCCCAAAAACATAGAGGCTCTCTTCCTTTTGTATGCGGCCTTCGTCACAATCCCTAGGCTCCTGCTTTCCCGCGCAGCCCCTCTCAGCCCCACGCTACCAACTTAGCCCGCGTACTTACCTTCGCGCCCTCGGATGAGTTCACGACCCGCTCACTGTTATTTGCAATTGATTATAGGCGGAAAAATTGGTCCGAATTAATATTCCAATTAGCTTTTGCTAATTGGGAATATTACAGTCTCCCCCAGAAAAATGTTGCTTGACCCTAAGCAATTGTAGTGATGGATGCCGCCAGATCTTTTCACTCTCCCACGTCGCAACCTCATCCGCCAAAAACAATTTCTTGTCTTCAAACAATGCTTGAACAAGCCTCCTCTCTAGTTGAGGCTCCCCACTAACACTGCAAAATGTGCCTGGGTCCCAGATGCGCCACTGAAACCTCTCTGACCTCTGCATCACCCTGCATGAAGGGACCTCTCAATGCCAGGATCCCAAATTGATCTCTCACCAACCAACAGTCCTCTCGGATCCCATCGCCACCATGGCCCATCATCACCCGAGTCCCACGGCTCAGGCTGCGCACTGTCTCTGGCTATAGATGATGCTCTCAGGGGTAAAGACCACCAACAAGCATCAATGCTCCCGAGCTCTTGCTGTGCTGCACTTGTAACTGCATATGCTGCCCCTCCAACTGAATACCGTCTCATCACCTCTATCCTATCCAAGTCCTGACTCAATCCCATGCTGATCCTGCTCTCCTGAAATCGGGGAGGAGTCCTAAAGTAACAACAACCGGTGCCCTCCTGCCAAATGGGATCTGTAACATCTACTATGTCCAAGGGCCTCTGCTCTGCTGTGCTCCCTACGAAGAACACTGTACCATCAAGAGGGTACCAACTCACGATCTCCCGCCAGTCCAAACTGGGAGAAGAATCCGATGTAGCAACATCAACGGCATATGGAACATGCCTGGGACGTTGTCGCCAGACCGTAATCAACTCCCACTACTTTGCCCTGTCTGCTAATGAAAGCTACCTATAGAAGGAAGCCCTTCTCTCTATCATGGGCCAAAGTGGGCAAGATATGCTGCAAGCTCCATCGATGTACTCCTGGAGAGTACTACTCACCAAAAGTACTGCAGCTCAGCCAATTGTATGTACATCTATCTATATCTCGTCAATGTGTTGGCCCAAAGATGGATGTTCCACCATCTCCAACAACTCATCCCCCTCATCGAGAATGTAAAACTCCTGCTGTGATGTAGCTGTCACTGTGTAAGTTGTCCCATCGACTGTGTACCAACTCATCACCTCTCTCCAATCAAATGCAAGGATTGAACTGAAGAATCTCCACTCAAGGCATGGAGCCTGGAATATAATGAGGAACATCTCCCTCATGTGGATCCTCCATCCCCAAGCAATCATCCGAACAAGATGAGCCACCTCCCAACAAGGCAACTCTTGAAAATCTCCTTCCACCTCAAGCTTCAGAAATGAAGGTGGGCTAAAAATCGGAACTCGGCAAGCATCATAGCTTACCCCATGCTGTCCTTCTCTCCACTCATGACAAGTGTAGAGTGTATGCTGATCCTGGGCTGAAAAATTATTGCCTACCAATGGAAAAGTGAAGAACAAGCCTCCAGAGAAGGTTCCTCCAACAATGAAGAACGAGCTGGCCCAAAACAATCCATCCATGAAGAATATGACATGGTCATCATGGATCATCCGAATGAGAGGTTTGATGAAGGTTTTACATGATGATACATGATGCAAACAATATCTCAAAAGGATACAACGCAGTTTCATCCACTGCAACTTCAGAAAATTACATGGCAAGCAATGTACAAGATCCATCACATCTACTAATGGATAGTAAATGGCTGAATATGACAACAATAATACATGATCAAGCACTTGCACATGGATGTACAATGGATGACTATCAATCTCATGGCCCACCTCAAAAGGGAACGCATAAGTAGTAGTGGTGGCCATGCCTCCTCCCATGCTCCCATTAGAACATGTAGTGCAAAAAATGTGAGAATTTTTCCCACTCACTGACACATCCAGCTCATGTGTCTTCCTCATAATCAAGCCTCCCATACAGATCTGATCTATATCAGCAAATGGAGACATGATCAGCCATAACATGAAGAGAATGTTGAAGGTTTTATGTGGTGCAAGAGGGTACCAACAGCCTCCCAAACAAGTACAGTGTAGTTTTACAAGTTGCTGCTTGATGAAAGTACAAGGAAAAATGTTTCTCCTTACATGGTTAATCATGCATATCTTTATATGATACAAGCTATAGTGCAGAAAATGAACATACATGTAGTGATAAAACATTTTCCCAAGGCCACAAAAGAGATGGCTGCCTCCATCATGTAGATTGGCCCAATACAACTCATGGAGCAATTTGACAAGCTTTCCCTCTTGTGAAGCAATGCACTGCATAAGAATGGTAAGAGTGTGCAGTTCAATGAATTTATAAACAAACTCCTCACCATATGCTGGAAGTAAGATGGTGCATGGATCCATGAATGAGTCCTCCATAATGTGTCGGCATGCTATGAAGAAGACTGAACCATGTGCTGCAAGAAGATAATCCTCCTTATGCTTGGAAACCCAAGTTAAGAAGAATATGCCATATATGCCTCTATCATCATTACCTCCTCTTTGTTCATCCAGTGCAACAAATATGAAGTGATCCTAGGACCTATGGGTTATAGATCCACTATATCTCTGCTAGCCACACTTCATCCATAAAGTTCTGCTCCAAGGTGACAGCGCTGTGAGCTCATGCAAATAAGCTCCTGTCAATACCAAGCTCCATTCTTTGACATGCTCCTTGTCAAAGACTCCTCCCATTATATTGCAACAATTGTGGAATACTCCCCAAGATGGAAGTGCTTCCAAGCCATCATCAAGGATCAAGGGGATAATGCCATCTCCTCCTCCTGCAACATCATACAAAGTGTGAAAGAAAATCTGCCCTTGCTCTCCCAAGCAAAGCAACAAGGCATTTTGCTGCCTCCCCGTACTTCCATCATACAACTCATGTGATGAAGACATAATGAATGATATGGGTAACATATCAACACCATGCATCCATACTCTATGATGCTCAATGATGCAAGTATCCAACCATCTTTTCCCCGTCCTCCTACTCTTAGGAAGAGTGTTTGCCAAGTGATGGCCAAACTCTTTCAAGAGTAACCAGCGTAGCCAAGCGTCCTGCTGCCTGGTATCATAGATCTGCAAGTAGCTCCCTAGCTCCTTGCTCATCATCCAAATCCACTCAATCACTTGTGGATGCATCCTTCTTTTCCTCATCCTGGTATTCCTCCCATGAGGGTTACCATCCTCCCAAATCAGATTTCTGACTTCGCCCTTCATGGGATTTTGAAATGTAAACTTCTCAAGGATCAATGAGACCCTATCAAGAATCAAATAGGTGGTAGGAAAAAACCCCCCATCATGATGTGTATGGCTCAAGGGATGTCCAACATAGGCATGAGAGATGTTATCCCTCCTAAGATGTCCTCCATCTTCTATCTTCTCTTGTGAGAAGGGAAGAAAAGCATTTCACCCCATAGTGTGTCGAAGTGCATCTCTAGTGAGATCTCTCCTTGAGACCTGCAAGAGTGAATCTCCACAATTTTCTAAAGAAGTTACTACAACAATAGTTTGTGGAAATTATTTTATACCTTGATGTGCATTTGGAACTTCTTGTAGAGCCGCAAGAGTCCCATCCTCAAAAGTGTTGGCTTCCCCAACTGTCGATGCATGTGGCTGCTCCTCCATGAGTGTGACAGCGTTATCACAAGCCTCCCCAGGAGGTGGTGTGACCTCTTCTCCTCGATTAGAATTGGAAGCGCATGGTACTTCCTCTTCTTTTTCTTCAATCTTCTTGGCCTCCTCAAAGGTGGATGCATCTTTTCTGGATCTGAAAAGAGATGAGAATAAGCTCATCTTCTTCTTGGGCTGAGACTCACCGGGATCAGTGGATTTTTTATTCATGGGAAGAGGTGACCTTCCAGTATTATGCTGCAACTCTGAGCTCTGCGTTCTAGATCCTCCATTGTTCCATTTTCTTTCATCTTGCCTGAGCTGAAAGTAATCTTTGAAAGGCAACGCTGCTTTGAAGTCTTCCCCCTTGGACTGCCATTCTCTGAAATAATCTCCCAAGGGTACATGATCCTGCTGCCTCTCTTTCTCACTCGGCACTGGAGGTAAGAATGTAGGCATTGTGATAATGTCCACAGGTTGAGCCAGAACCATGTTATGATACCACTGTAATATTCCTTTTTAAGAAAATTTATAAAACACAACAAATGACACAACAATGGAATAACTTCAAGAGCAAACATTCAGTAGTACGCAAATTAATAGAAGTGGCCTATGCGACAGATACATGCTAAATAGAGAATTCACTGAGCCATTTTATTATGAGAGGAATTACAAGTGATTACAATAGATGCCCAGATGAAAGTGCCCAAACTGGCGTGGGCAAGACAAAGACAAAAGCAAAAGTACAACGGGTTTCCTGTTGCGTTCAAGCAGCTGAGAATGCTGCTACCGCGTGCTGCTAATATGCAGCGGCTGGAAAGGATCCACTAAGAAACTCCTGATTTTGCTCGGCAACACTACTCCCTGATCCAATCCTCTCTACTCCTCCTCCTGAACCGAAACCACCACAATGGTGACAATACAGAGCTCAACTGGACTGTCCGCGGTCTTCCCACACAGACTGCGCCGCCACTCCCGACGTGGCTCTGCGTACGTTCCAAACCCGATCCTCTGACAAACGATGACAGGACTGCCTCACCCGAGCAGGCACTCGTAGTCCCCCGGGGCTGAGGTTGAGATCTCCGCTCGGAGACACTCGGCACACTAAACAGTACTGCAGACTGGCTAAACAGCCGGCGTGCTCAAGTATTAGCGACCAATAACAATTTCATAAAATTTATCAATAGCCCAAAAACATAGAGGCTCTCTTCCTTTTGTATGCGGCCTTCGTCACAATCCCTAGGCTCCTACTTTCCCGCGCAGCCCCTCTTGGCCCCACGCTGCCAACTCAGCCTGCGTACTTACCTTCACGCCCTCGGATGAGTTCACGGCCTGCTCACTGTTATTTTCAATTGATTATAGGTGGCAAAATTGGTCCGGATTAATATTCCAATGAGCTTTTTCCAATTGGGAATATTACAACGAGGAAGGTCCCATAACAGAAACAAGAATAAGGTTTCGAGTGGGAGATCTAAATCTAGAGGGAGATCTAAATCTCCTGGAAAGTTTGTAAAGGTGTGCTGGAAAAGCGGAAAGGAAGGGCACTACAAAAAGGATTGCAGATCTAAAGATCTTAAGAAAGGAAAGGGATTTGATGATGCTCCTTATGCAGAGGCAAAAACCACCTTGGATGAAGGTGGGGATGTGTATTTGGCTTCTTCTTCAAATACACATGTAAATCATGAGTCATGGTTGATTGACTCGGGTGCATCCTTTCACTTCACTCCCCATAGGGAGTGGTTCTGTGAGTATGAGAAATATGATGGCGGTGATGTCTTCTTAGGTGATGATAGGAAGGCCAAAATCGTCAGATGTGGAAAATTCAAGCTAAAGCTAAAAGGTGGAAGGATTAGAACACTTCTTAGTGTTTTGCACATTCCTGCATTGGCCAGAAATATGATTTCTGTAAGAAAGATGGATGATGCAGGTGTAAAAACAATGTTTGAGAAAGATACATGTAAGATGATTCGGGGAGCACTGGTATTAATGCGGGGAGTTCACATTGGAACTCTGTACAAGCTTCAGGGCAACACTATTATTGATGGGTGCAACAGTTCTGTGGTTCCCAAAAGTGGAGCAAAAAGCCTAGTGGTCTCTGGAGAAAATACCATGCTATGGCATCAAAGGCTTGGACATATTGGAGAGAAGGGCCTTCAGATACTGCATGGAAATGGTATGGTAGAAGGTATGTCTAATAGCTCTCTGGATTTCGATTTCTGTGAACATTGTGTATATGTGAAGTAGAATCGCAGTTTTCCTTCTAGTGCTAAGAGGAAAATAAGATATTAGAGCTTGTACACAGTGATGTCTTTGGACCTGTGTCGGTTCTATCACTGGGTAAGTCTGTGTATTATGTTTCATTCATAGATGAATTCTCAAGGAATACATGGATATATTTATTGAGGAATAAATTTGAAGTATTTAAAAAATTTAAAGAATTTATGGCTCTGGTGGAAAACCAGACAGAGAAGAAGATAAAGGTGCCGAGGACAGATAATGGTGGGGATTTCTGCAAGAAGTAATTTGAAGAGTTCTATAAGAAGTGTGGTATAGCACGGTAGAAGACTACTCCATACACACCTCAACGAAACGCAGTTTCAGAAAGAATGAAAAGAACATTGATGGAAAAGGCAATAATTATGCTCAATGGAACCGGGTTAGGACAAGAATTCGGTAGAGGCAAGTGGAGACCGCATGTTACTGTTAACGTATCACCTTCATTAGCGTTGGAGGATAAGACTCCACATGAGGTATGCACTGGTAAGAAACCCTCTCTTTCACACTGGGTATTTGGATGTGATGTATATGTACATGTTCCAAAGGAGAAAAGGACCAAGTTGGATAATAAATATGAAGGGTGCATCTTTATTGGTATAAGGATGGTTTAAAAGGTTATAAGCTTTGGAACCCATAGACAAGGAAGGTTGTGTACATCCGACATGTGGTATTTAGAGAGGTGAAAGATGTTGTTAAACATGAAGTCCTACCAAAGGAACCTGAGAAGATAGAGTTTGAGATAAATGAGGAAGAATTAGACTCTACAACAGAATAAGATTCAGAAGAGGAAGAGCCACAAACTCCAGCTGTGAGAAGATTAGTTCGAGAAAGAAGGCAACCAGAAAGGTATGGAAATTCCATCCGCTTCTGTCTGAATTTTAACTATAACTGATGATGATCCCAAAACTGTCAGGGAGGCAATAGATTCAGAAGATGGAAAACTCTGGAAGGAGGCCATGGTTGATGAAATGGCATCCTTGCACAAAAATGAGGCATGGGATCTGGTGGAGTTGCCAGCTGGAAGGAAGCCCATCGGGAGAAAATGGGTGTTTAAGAAGAAGATGAATGTAGAAGGCAAGGTGGAGAAATACAAAGCTCGGTTGGTAGTAAAAGGTTATTCCCAGGTACCTAGAATTGATTTTGGTGATATTTTTTCTCCTGTTGCCAAGGTTACTTCTATTAGATTACTTTTATCTGTTGCTGCTGCATTTGATTTTGAGATAGAACAGATGGATGTGAAGACAAAATTTCTTCACTGGGATCTAGAAGAGGAGATCTACATG
The DNA here is from genome assembly GCA_034641835.2 of Pinus albicaulis. Classification (NCBI taxonomy): domain Eukaryota; kingdom Viridiplantae; phylum Streptophyta; class Pinopsida; order Pinales; family Pinaceae; genus Pinus; species Pinus albicaulis. The sequence continues at coordinate 1,129,723,309 of CM076577.1, read as the reverse complement.
AAGCAACCTGAAGGCTTTATGGTGAAGGGGAAGAAAGAGCTAGTATGTTAAAGAAGTCTCTCGTATAAGGTTAAAATGGGCCACCAAGGATGTGGTATCGAAATTTGATACCTATATACAAGGACTTGGCTTCACCGTAAGAAAGGAGTATCACTAGGATCACTGTGTTTATTCTAAATTAATTGGTGACCATGTTATTTATTTGGTCTTGTATGTGGATGATATGTTGTTGATTGGAAATGACAAAGAAATTATCCAATATTTGAAGACCCAACTCTTCTCCAAATTCGACATGAAGGATCTTGGTGCTGGAAACTATATTTTGGGCATGGAAATTAAGAGAGATCGGGCAAAGAGGAAGCTCTGGTTAAACCAGAGGAAGTATGTCGAGACTATATTGCAGAGGTTCAATATGCAGGATAGTAAACCTGTGAATGTTCCTATTCCTGTAGGTGTAAATTTGTTTGCTGAACAGTGTCCCAAGACACAAGAAGAAGAGGAGTATATGTCCCATGTTCCATATGCAAGTGCAAAAGGTGTATCCCGATGTATGAAATGGTATGTACTAGGACTGCATATTGCACATGCAAGGGGAGTATTGAGCAAAGCTATGTCAAACCTGTGGAAGGAGCATTGGACAAATAGCATGGTTTTCAGATATTTGTGTGGCACTAGTGATTATGGCTTGTGCTACCAGGGAAGACCAGGATTGGAAAGAGTGTTGGACATTCGTGGTTTTGTTGATGCAGACTGGGCTGGAGATCTGGACCAAGGAAGATCTATAAGTGGGTATGCGTTTAGCCTATTTGGAGGAGCAGTCAGTTGGATGAGTAAAAGACAGTCTGTAGTGGCTCTTTCAACTATAGAGGCAGAATACATGGAAGCCACTCATGCAAGCAAGGAAGCAATTTGGTTGCAGAGATTGTGTTCAAGTATGGAGTTGGTGCAGCAAGCTATAAGGATAGACTGTGATAGCCAAAGTGCAATTTTCTTGGCTAAGAACCCTGCTTATCATTCAAAGACAAAGCACATTGATGTTCAATATCACTTTGTGAGATATATGATTGAAGCTAAAAGGGTGTTGCTGGTAAATATGGACACTTTGAAGAATGTTGCAGATGTATTGACAAAGTCTGTGAGCACTCAGAAGTTCTCTTAGTGTAGAGAAACAATGGGTGTTTCAAAGCTGGACTAATGACTCAGCTCTCCTATGGCCCCCTGCGGAAAGAAAACAACAAGTGGGGGAATGTTGGGTTTGTGTTATATTCTTTCCATGACTAGTCACGTGCAGGGGGGTGATAGCCCCCCCTGTCGGGGTCTGGGGCAGCGCCCCGGGAAAAGTTTTTTGGTCCTTATTTTCCTGTGGGCGGACCCGCCCATGGTTTTGTGCATGGGTTTGCACATGGTTTTGGGGCATGATGGTTTTCGGCCCCTGGTATTTTGTAGATCCGGTCAAGGGAACTACAGTTATGTTCTAATCCAAGGTTGATGGATTGGGGTTTATGTATGCTTCGGCATGTATATATATGTGTTTTAACACTAAAAGGAATATAATGAAAAATCAAGCTGGTTGTCCCAATTTTGGATCCAAGGGAAAATCTTTGTGTTTATCTGTTTTATGTTTTATGTTCTCGCTATTGTTTATTTTATATTTTAAGATTCATTTTCAGATAATTTCTGTACAGGGTTAAAACCTACAATCTACAGGTGCCTTTGTGCATTTGAATATTTTTGAAGGTTAGGGCCGCTAAGTGTTGGGGTCATTGCCAGACCATATAGAGTCCAAATTCAACAAACAAATAGTCATTTTTGGGAGATTATGATGAATTAAACTCATTAGAACAGGTTACAAGAGGTTCTAAAGCTTGTAACAACAATTTGAGCACATTTGAATCTAATACAAAGGTCACACTATGAATTTGGACCAAGGAGATGTAGCCCAGGAGGGGTGAAATCCTTTATCAAAATTCTTTGTGTTAAGCTCTGTTATGAGTGTTTGTTGTGTTTGATATTTCTTATGTTATTTCATTTAAAATTATGCATTTTTAAGCTTATGAAAAACTCATAATTTCACTAAGTACATTGTTTTCCAATCACATGCTCATAAAAAAACTCATGAAGGATAAGTAAAACAAAGCAAAGAAAAGTCTATATATGAAATGAAACTAGCACAACATTAAATAGAAAGTAATTTAAGATCACTTACCCACTGACATGTCTACAGGTCTTCAGATTGGGCCACACGCCTTAGCAACCCACATTCTTGGCCATTCATAATGGCATATACGTACTTTAAGGCATCACCTTCATGGTGGCACGATACAACTAGTTGTATGTACCATTTCTCTTGTGCCTTGGCCTTAGTGACACCACCTATGACCACTGGAAAATCACATGCCTCACTTCCATATTCTCCAAGGCCACCATGTCCACGATCTTCCTCCTCGGTATGGCCCTTACAGGATGAGTGTTTCATTTTCCTCCTGTCAGTGTTGTCGACTCTGGGTGTTTAGCTGGATGCACTTTCATTTAGTGTGGTAATAAATTTCCTTCCACAACCCGTATGATGAGGGAAATGCCGCTAAAAAATTAGCTTCCATACCAATTCTCCTTTCTTCCCAACTCCTTCTTACGTTGGATTTGCATTAAGTGTATTTTCTAACACCAAGATTTATACATGCATAACTAGTCTTTCATGATTGTTGGATCGAATGTCATAGCATGCATTTGTCATAAAAAAAACCCTTTTCCCTTGAGACCATTCCCAGCCACCATTGGCTGCTCCATTCTAATTCTATGGTTCTTGGATTTCTATAGGATTCACATTGTATACTCTTGACCAATGATTCAAACAACACATGTTCCACTTGATTTATTGGTTGATATGGACCTCAAGATTATATTCACATTGTGGTTATCTCAGTTATTGGGCTTAGGTTCGTGCCTCTCCAACACTCTGTCATTGATCTGGACCTCAAGACTATATTCACATTGTGGCTATCTCAGTTGTTGGGCTTAGGCCTGGGCCTCTCCAACACTTCACAACAAGGATTTTCATCTAGATTTATGAACAAAATTATCATAAATTTCTCCCATTATACCAAATAATCCCTTAGCAAACCCTTGGAAATATAAGTGTCTCTCTAAAGCCAAAATGGATTTGATACCAGATGAAGAAAATTTACTAGAGAGATAATTAAAAATTACTCAGAGAAAAACATTAACACAACAACAATAATAACACTTTTCATGTAGATCTATGAATAAAATTAGCATCAATTTCTCTCATTATACCAAATAAACCCTTGTCAAAGGCAATAGAAGTGTACCTCTAAAGCAAAAATGGATGTGATACTATATGAAGAAAATTTACTAGAGAGATGATTAAAATTACTGAGAGAAAAAAATCAACACAACAACAATAATAACATACACATAATGCACAAAATATTTATCATGGGAAAACCCCAACTTCGGGAAAAACCAAACCCAATGAAATTTCATTTGCCTTAGCCAAAACCCTGGCCAACCCAACAAAGTGAGCCTTCACCGCTCACCTCCCTAGCCTACTTTATAATAAAATCTTCCCAACCTTTTATAGGCTCCATTACATGCAATACCATGGGAAAAAATGTACAATTTTAATAGAAATTTCAATTGCTCAATATTTCAAACTGAAAAACAAGAAACAATTCTACTCTATTGATTTTCGGAATGGAAATTACAATTTAGAGCAAAATGCATAGACATGCAATAAGAAAAACCACACATAAACAATGATTTCTAGGGGAATCCAACATAGAAAAACCCCTCAAGCCTCTTTGCATTAATCAGTTGAATAGAGAAACTATTACAATTGCTTGCTCTAGCTCTGAGCACAACCTGCAAAAGAATAATTGTTCTCTCTACTGATAAAAGTCCTCTGGCCAACACTAAACCACTTTATGCTTCTATCAACCTCTTATTTCTTTATGCAATCCTTAAGGAAGCTAGCTACTAAACTATAGGAATTTCCTCCTATTTTCTTGGTAAATTCCGAATGATGGATCTCCTGACTGCATGCAACAAATGTACACTCAAATAGTACACAACTCATGTTACTTTGGCCTTGGCTCCTCTACTTCAAATGAGAAATTTGAATTCCATGCATGCACGAGCTATTTTGGGTTGATCACCAGTTAATTAACAGATCTCTGAGTTAGACTGTTGTCCCACTGCATAACTGACCTTCAACTGACTCTATCAATAGTTAGAGGTCATTGAACTAAATACAACTAAAAATAATTGAACTAGATTACTAAAATTTAATAATCACACATGCATGACTGAACTCCAAGCTCACTGAATTGAATTTACTGAGCTAACTAAGAGACAAGATCCATGTCGCACTAGTTAACTGCCTCCAAGTTGTCATGTTAATGTGGAATTTTGATTTACTCAATTTGACTAAGGCTAAATTCAAATTGAGCCTTTCTTGCTACACTTTCTAACACTCCCTCTTAGCAAGAAAGGGATTTTGCACCACCCCTATCCAACACCTATGGAATGTACTGTAACACTACCTCTCATTGTTGTTGTTGCTACTGTAACAAATGCAAATGAGAAGCATAAAAAAAACCATTGAATCAAGTGTGTCTTTGCAACTGTCTATTGAGAAAATTTCATTGATGTTGATTATTCATTGTGCCTCCATACCGTGGGCTCTTGTAGCAAGGTAATGATCCATGAGGAGGACACCTCAATGGACCCTACCCAAATATTTTCACTTTTGGGACTAAGGCTCTACATCGCCCCACCTCACTCATGGAGGTATAGTTGCATGCATAGAAAAATATACCTCGAGCTTATAGAGATTTTTCACTCTAACTTCAATATGTTTCACTTGTTTGGTAGCTACATGTTTCAGAAAGGCTTTCTCTTTATTAAAGAAAACGTCATAGCCTTTCTCCTCCAATACCGCGACATAGAGTAAGTTCTTCTTCAATTAAGATACAAACATAACATATTTGATGTGAAGATGGAAGCCAAACTCCATCTTAAAGGTTACGATACCAATTCGTGTAGCATTGTACCTCCCATCATCCCTAAGTTCTATATGCATCTGGAAATCCTTCTCCTCCAGACTACTGAAAAAATCCTTGTTTCTTGTCATATGGTAAGAGGAACTAGAATATAGGTACCAATCACTCCCTCTTACTGTGTTTTCCAAGCAAGAAAAGAGGGTGAAATATATCTCGAATTGAGAATTCAAGGCATCTACTCCTGCTCCTGCTGCAGGGTCCTTGCTAGATTTACTTTATGAGCACTTTGTTGCATAATGTCTGAATTCATGGTAGTGCAAACATTTTATCTTGCTTATATCATCCGTTTGCCATTTTTATGGTTGGAATCAACCTCATCTTGGGACTTATTTCCCTTTCCCTTAAATCCTTTTCCAACTACAACAAAGTTATCTTCCTCTTCTTTGGATGTTACTCTATCTCTGATATTTCTCCTGATCTCTTCTTGAATCAAATCGGACCACAACCTTTCCCAATTTGGTAAATTTTCCCTTCCATTCACAGAATCCTGGTAGTTGTGCCAGGATTTTGGAAGGCCTAGAATATTTTGGCTCACCAGATCATCTTCTACAACATTCACCCCAAACCCTCCAATCCCATCTTGAACTTGTGTAAATTTGGAGAGATACTATGGAATGGTATCCTTTTTCTCCATTCTAATGTTTCGAAGTTTGTCTTTCAGGGCCGACTTTCTATGGTCACTTCTAGTTTCGAATAGCTCAGTCAATGTCTTCTACATAGTAAATGGTGTCTCTTTGCCATGGATATTTGAGACCACATGATCCCTCACACCTTCCAGAAGAGTTCTCCTGGCCTTTGCAACATCCTTCATCCATTGGGCTAATTGTTGTCTATCCGACTATGGAGGTTTTGGAATGTCAGTTTTGACATATTATAACACACCATTACCATCAAGCACTGATTCCTTTGGATCCTTCCAGACTATGAAATTCTAGTTACCCTTCAGGGTATACTTGAATCTTAGTCCGTTGAAAGACATTCTCCCAATCCTGAAGAAATGCTGCTACACTGAAGCTACAAATTCGAAATTCTTGAGAAAAATTTTTGAAACACTATTTCTAATGTGATTTCAAGGCTCTGATACCATGTAGAAAATTGATATAAATTGTAACTACCCAAGATTTCAAACTAAAAAACAAGATACACAATTCTACTATACTGATATACAGAATGGAAATCACAATTTAGAACAACATGCATAAACATGCAATAAGAAAAACCACAAGTACACATTGATTTCTAGGAGAACCCAACTAGGAAAAACCCCTCAAGCATCTTTGCATTAATCACTTGAATAGAGAAACTATTAAAAATGCTTGCTCTAGGTCTGAGCACAACCTGCAAAAGAATAATTGTTCTCTCTACTGATCGAGTGCCTCTAGCCAATACTTAACCACTTTATGCCTCTATCAACCTCTTATTTCCTAATGAAATTCTTGAGGAAATTAGCTCCTAAAAGATAGGAATTTCCTCCTATTTTCTTACGCAATTCCCAAGGATGGATCTCCTGACTGCATCCAACAATTGTACACTCAACTAGTATACAACTCATGTTACACTAGCCTTGTCTCCTCCACTTTAGCTGAACAATTCGAATTCCATGCTTGCATGAGCTATTTTGGGTTGATTGATCAGTTCACTGACAAATATCTGAGTTAGACTGTTATCCCATTATACAACTGACCTTCAACTGTCTTTATCAATAGTTAAAGGCCACTTAACTGAATACAACTAAAAATAATTGAACTAGATTGCTAAAATTTAGCAATCACACATGTATGATTGAACTCCAAGCTCACTAATTCAAATTTACTGAGCTCACTGAGTGACAAGATCCATGTCACACTAGCTAACTTCTTCCAAGTTGCCTTGTTGATGTGGAATTTTGATTTACTCAATTTGACTAAGGCTAAAGTAAAATTGAGCCTTTCTTGCTACACTTTCTAACAAGAAATAACATAGGTACACTATACATGTGCCCAAAACCACCATTGTTTGATCAATTTTGACTCTATCCCAAGTCAATTTTATCTAACAACATATTAGTACAAGCCCTGCCCAAGGGTCTAGGAAGACCCTCCAAAATGTCTCTCAAGGTAGCTACTCTTATGGCCATGATGTCTCTCTACTCTTAGTTCCATCAATATTTTTATTTGTTTTGTTGTTATGCACTTGACTAAAAGACTTTTGGTTTCTCATCATTGGGTAGAAGCCTTCTCCTGCTTTTATAATTTACTATGTTTCTCATCTTGATCATGGGTAATCCTAGATAATTTTTGTAAAACCTCAGAATTTTAATGTATGTAATTTTTATACAAATATAATAAAATATTTTTACTTAAAAATATATATTTAAAATTTGATACCATATTTTGTTATATATATATATATATATATATATATATATATATATATATATATATATATATATATTTATTTATTTATTTTTGTATATCCACTTAAAAATTGTGGATGAATAATGGTTACCAACAACTTGAAACTATGTTATTAAAAATTAATTTATTTTAAAACATTCAAAACTATCAAAATATTTAGCATAATGTTTGGATAAAGGTACCATTGAATTGAAGTGATGGTTATATTGTTTGAGCAATTGAAAGCATAATGGTGGAACTAATGATGGAATGACGTTATCAATCATATGAAGTGATTACATTGTCACAAAAATTAATAAATTTAGTTAAACATATATATGTATATATAAAAGAGGTTTAAAGTGATAAATAATAAATTTTGAAGAAGTTATTATAATAGGTTTAATTTGAATTTAATATGTTATAAAAATTAAATTTGAGTGAAGAGAGTAGCAATCAATTTTATTTTTTTTACGTTTATGTATTCACGAGATTTAGAATAGTTGGTTATTGAGTGTATTATTAAGACCCTAATTATGCCCTTGGTTTGATTATAGTGGGTATTCGTGAAAAAAAAATTATTCTTTCTAAACTTCAATTAAAGCAGCTTGTCTATTTCTGACGAGTTTTCTAAATATTTATTATAATTTTAATTTTTTTCTTAAATTTTAAAAAATATATAACTTTTATTATAAAAAAATATTAAAAATAATATTATTTTTAGAAATTTTAATGTTAATTAATAGCAAAAATTTATATTAAAAAAATAAAATTTAAGAGTGGAGACTTAAATATTTCAAAAATAAATTGTGTAGATATTTATTTTGTCAAATGTTTTGGGTGAACACTCCACTCATCATGAGAGACTAGAAAGCAAGCACGCGTCGATTGGACCTTAGTAGTGAGATTGGCCAAGAGAGTAAATGAGTTAATAAGTAGTCAAAAATATTATTAAATTATTAATTGAATTAAAAATGGTAAAAAAAAAGGGAATAAAATTAATAAGGAAAGAAGAGGGTTGTTAGATAAATAGAGAAATTATATATATATATATAATTTAGCCCCAAGGGATACTTTAGTTGGTCAAGTTCTTGTTGCTAAGTACCTCGTCTATCGAGAGGTCACGGGGTCAAATCTCCTTGACACCCTTGGGATTAGGACTTGCTAGTTTGGTCTTCAGGTAGATCCTTTCGAATTGATCTACCTGGATTTTCTCATGGATGTAGCAACCACTAATTGTCTATGAACAAACTTTATATATCACCCCCACGTCCCACCCTTTTCATGATTCTTCCTTTTATTATGCTTTGTAATAATATTTATATATAATATAATATAATATATGTAAATATTATTACAAAGCATAATAAAAGGAAGAATCATGAAAAGGGTGGGACGTGGGGGTGATCGATACAATAAAGAAAAACTATAAGAGTAGAATGACGATTAAAAAGAAGAATAATGAAATCATAAGGGAAGAAGGATACAAAAGGATAAGGGAGGATACAAGGTAAAGAAAATGAATAAAAGGAGGGGGGTTAGTAGAAGAACAAGATTATAGAGTAAGTTGATGGATTATCAGTTTCTATGAATGGCTAAGTTTATAGTCATATTCCCTGTTCAAGTTATTGGGGTGTTTTTCGATCTCCAAAGCTTCCATGATTATTCAAGAATTATGAAAAGGGACGCGAGCAAGAATTCAAGCTTGGTAAAAATAGATAAGGTGATTGGTGTTGAAGGAGTGCTCAATGATGGTAAACTTAGTCACGTGATGATGATTGTTATCTGCAATGTGATCCTTAAGGAGGGATGTAACTAGCCGACTTGTTTGGGCAATGCAAGAATTTCCACATGAAAAAGGAATTTGGTAGACACCTGAACCTTACATAGGATCTGAGACTTATCTTTAACTGACTAGAAAAATTGTCTGAGGGTTTTATGTGGTTTGAATATGATATTGATGTTCTTTTTGGCCAAAATCTTGGCAATTATTTCAATTCTTCATTTTATGTAAGCAAGAGAGATTCGTTCAATGGGAGGGGAGAGATTAAAGTGGTTGGATTTGAGGTGAGAGGATGACTGGAATGATTTATGAATTTGAGAGGCAGAGTAGCCATTGGCTTTGAAAGCTTGGATTAGGTGATATTTTTCTGAGGAAAGGAAACGGGGAGAAGAGTTTTGAAGGGCCTAGGAGATAAGATTTTTTAGGAAACTATATTTTTGTGTAGGGTGGTGGTGAGAATGGGTGTGAAGATAACAGTCAATGTGGGTGTTTTTCCTATAAACTTGGTGGGAAAGAGAGTCATTAAGAAGTTGGGTGATGAGGACCAAGGAAAGGAAAGGAATTATTAGATTTGATTTCCATTGTGAATTGAATACGGGGAAAAATATTATTGATATGGGAAAGAAATACATTGAGTCTGATAGGTCATACTACTAGACAATAAAAGTGTCATAAAAAATTCTACACCAACACTCAGGCTTTTGATGTGATGAGTTGATGGCTTTGGTTTCGAAAAATTACATGAAGATATTAGCCACGACCAAAGATAGGGAAGAACCCATGGTTGTCCCTCCAGTCTACTCCTAGATGATAAATTTGAAAGAAAAGAAAGTGAAGGAGAGGAAACTATTGATTAGGTTGAAGGTTTCATTGTCAACCAACTCAAAGATTATATTTAATGCTTGATGGGCTGGAATTTTTGTGAACAAGGAGACCATATCAAAACTAACCAAAATTCCATGCTCAACAACATGGATGTTTTTGGTTTTAGAAATGAAATAGGCAGAATCTTTGATATAAGAGGGGGTGGATCCCACAAATTTCTGAATATTTGTCATTAATTATCAACCAAGAGCATGGGTTGGGGCTCCAATGGCACTGACAATAGGCCTAAAGGGGATCCATGGTTTGTCAATTTTAGGTTGACCATAGATTTTAAGTGTTTGGGGGTATGAGGGATAAGACGTTATTGAATCTTAGTGTCAATAGAATATTATTTTATAGCCTTAGTGACATGTTGAGCAATGGAGTTAATGGGAATGTTGGGAAGGATTTTATAGGAGGAGTAGGAAAGATCAAGATCAAGTAATTTGGATTCATAATCTTCTGTGTTAATTACAATGGTAACATTTCCTTTATTTTTGCTAACTTGATAATTAGAGAGGATGGATATATCACCCACCCAAGCAACCATGGTTGAGTCGATTGGAGACCCCACATGTGAATTCATGTAATGGTTTTACACATGTTGACTATGTATGCATGCATTTAATTTCATAAATTTACACATTTATATACTCAAAGTTAAAATTCTTACAATGTGATTCAAATTTTGTATTAAGTTTTATAAATATTTACTTTGGTAATATTGTGTATTGCATCCATAAGGAAGATTGATCCTTAAACTTATTTATTGCAAAAATTTTAGTGTTAGAAGTTTTTTTTTTGGTTGATTTTTTTTAATTCAAATATTTTTAATAACGTTGGAAGAAGATGATGCTGAAGATTTCTAGATAGCTATGTGTTCTAATTGAGATGTCTGAAGTTTCAAGTAAACACTTCACCAATATTTAGGGACATAAAGCTTAATGTGATGGTACAAAGAGTGACATGCCATGAATAAAAAGGACTAGAACATGGATGAAGTGTTCACTCGAAATTTTGGGTATCTCAATAAGAACATAAAATTATCCAAAAATCTTCAACATCATCATCAAATTATGAATTGTGGAAATATACATGCTAAAGTGTTAAAAGAATTATTTTCCCTTTACAAAATATAATATTCATATACTTATATAGATAATTAGTTTGGGTGCCTTTCCTAAAATATTCAATCATTTGAGGTAATTTAGTGACTCATAGTCTTTTTGGAAAGTCATATGACAATGTCATTTTCATATAGGAGTGGAGAGCTTGGTCATGCATAGAGATATGGGATTAGAATTAAGATGACAAGTTGGTTATAGTGAATTTAAATCTACATATTATTACAAAGTGATAAGCATATTCATTTTACAAACAATTAATTATTACATTAGAATTAGGTTAAATTTTCTTAATAGATAAATATTATCCTATAGTGTAATTTAAATATAATAAAAAAAGTCATATTTTAATTAATGTATAATCTTAATTGTTTTAATAAAAGCTATTTATATCCTAAGAAGAAAAAATTTAAATAAAAGAAATATTATAAAATACTAAATATGAAGAGAGGTTGTAATGTTGAGTGACCATATATAAAAATAAAAATAATTTATTTACTCATGATATTAATGTCGAATATAGTTTATTTAAAGGGGAAAATACTAGTTTAGATTTATCTTAACTCTACATCTACGAAGGGTCGAAAGATCAAATCTCTTGATGTGAAAACCTCTTTAAGAGTGAAAAGAGATTTGATCTCTCTTGATACTTGGTAGATATGAAATTAAGATAAATCTATGTTGGTAATAAGGTAATCATATATTTTGTTTATATAATTATTTGGAAAATAATAACGATATAAAAATATTTACGCCGTAAGGTGTCACTATTTGAAAACAACTCTCTTGTGTGCATCGCGTAATAACATGAACCCTTAGATTATATGTTAGACGATTAAAAAATATTCAGCCTTTGGATGAAAAGACAAAGGTAGTTGCAATTATTTAGTTTACAATGCAGTTATGATAGCTCATTAGTTACTAGAGGGTTTCAAGGGCTTTTGATCATTTTAGAGATGATCGCAGAAGCTGCTCTTGAATGTGGCGTGGTCTTGTCTTGGGTTATCGATCTAGATTTTCTGATTGCTACTGTGTCTGTTGACGAAGACCCCCATAGTCTTGGGCGGAGAAGATGCTTCCTTATCCATAGATTTTTGCACAGGAATTTAGCTAAGAATATGATTCTTCCTTGTTGTATTTATATGTTTTAGTTTTTATTGTTTATAATGTATGCGATTTTCTTCGTAAATAAGATTCCAATAACCATCACTATGAAACATAAAAAAATAGATGAACTCAAAAAACAGTTGAGGTTGGCCGCTTATTAAGTCACCCCTTTGCAATAGGGTTCTCCGGATTTTTTGTCACTGAAACATGTGAGGTTCTAACTACTATGATATTTTTTCTTTTTCAAAGGTTGAGATGAGTAAACTATTAGCTATGAGATTCATAGCTATGTAAAAGTTAGCAGATGTCCATCAGTGACTTAAAAACCAAAGATATGAAATAATTGATAGACAGACCTTGTCATGTCGAACTCAACCCACTCTGCCAATTTCAATTCGTTCCCACTAACAACAACAATGACACATCCCAGGCTTCTAGAATGCTCCACAATATTCAAATTATTGCTAGCCTTGAAGGCATACCAGATGGTAACATCAAGACCTTCCACTGCTGTCAAATAAGCTTCGAAATTTCTGGTCAGTTGGGTTTTACTATACAAATAGAAGGGAGTCCACTCCACAGAATCCATTACATCCTGTACCTTGACACCTTCACAGTACAGATAACCCTCTTCTCCTATGCTAAAACAATGCTTAGTACTGCTACTAGTATTAGTGTTATTTTTTGCCATTTTTTCCGAAATCACTGCACGAGGAATTATGTTTGTTTTTGAAGCCCTTTTGCCTTCATGTTTTTGGGTCATGACATGGAATCTCTTGAGAAAATTTGGGTTCTGGAGTGACGGTTTCCAGGAGGTTTTAGGAAGGGTTCTAGACAAAAAATTGTAGGAAGCCTACGGAAGTTGATGTCGATTGGCAAGATTTGAAGATGGGGCGACTGAGCACGACGTTGCCATTGTAATAATACTTCGAGTTGGCAAAGCTAGTACTCACAATCTTGCAAATCGAAGGCGTACAAGCTCGTAAAAATGAGTGTGAGCTTTACTTGGCTTCCGGAAAATGGTTTTCATATGAGAAACTGACTTGCTGTGTAGGTTTTAGTATTTATGGTGCTTATCCATATGCTCCTTATGCTCATGGAGTGTGATCTTGGCTTGGCTTCGCGAAAATGGTTGTCGTCTGAGAAACTGAAGTACTGTATAGGTTTTAGTATTTATGGTGCTGATCTTGAATGAGACTCAAAAGCACTATTTTTTCTTTTTCTTGAAAGAAATATGAAAGGATTGAACTACTAATATTGCAATCTATAAAACTATGTAACCTGGCCACATCCAAAGCTAAATTGAAAGTATATGAAAAAAACAGGCGCTATTCTTTCATAGATTTAATAGTTTTGTCAATCATGTTTACTTGTCAAAGAAGAGAGATAATATAACCTCTGAACATAATTCTACATGTGATGGAGAAGTCAGTGTCACTCAAGTCTCGACACAACAGAAGAATGGAATGATCCTTCCCTTCAGACCATTGTCGATGGCTTTTGAGAACATAAACTATTATGTTGACATACCACCTGTATGTGTATTTACAAGTCATTCAATTGAATTGGTAATTTTCCAGTAGTTCTCTTCAATGGAATATCTAGAACTAATGTTTAATTTCGTAATAGGAGATGAAAATTCAAGGGCTGGGTCAAGAAAGGCTACAACTCTTTTCAAATGTAAGTGGATTCTTTAGACCAGGGGTACTTACAATGTTGATGGCAGTTAGTGGTGCTGGAAAAAATACCCTAATAGATGTCTTGGCTGGAAGAAAAACAAGGGGCTATATAGAAAGAAATATAAGCATCTTTGGATTCCATAAGAAGCAAGAACCATGTGCTCGCATCTCAGGGTACTGTGAACAAAATGATATCCACTCTCCAAATGTCACAGTCTTTGAATCACTAGTATATTCTGCATGGCTCCGTCTTCCTTGCGAGGTTGACGAGAAAACTATAATGGTTGGTCTAAATTTTTCCCCTTTGCATGCAGTGTGAAGTGAAGATCTTTCTTATTAATGAGACTATGCAAGCAGCTTTTACTCACATATTTTTGTTGTTACAGTAAGTGCAAATTTTTAGTGGCAGAAGTCATGGAGCTTGTAGATCTCACTCCTCTGGGAGATGCTCTTGTATGGCTTCCTAGAGTGACAGGTCTTTTTACAGATTAAAGGAAGAGACGTACCATTGCAGTGGAACCAGTTGCCAACCCTTCTATTATTTTCATGGATGAACCAACTTTAGGACTAGATGCCCGTGCTGTAGCCATTGTTAAGCATAGTGTTCGCAACACAGTCAATACATGTTGAAATATATTTATAAAGAGATTATTTAAATAAAAATATTATTAATGTCATTATAATTATTAATTTATATTAATTATTATTTAAATAAAAATATTATTATTATCATTATTGTGAGTTGTGGAAGAATATTTTTAAAAACTAGATTCGAATGTCTTATTATCAAAATAAAAATTGGAACTGGGCACAGTCTTTTCCTAGCTTTACTAAAATTGACCAAAATCACTACAGATATCTTGCTTAGCAACTACTGGGTCTCTTTAAGAATCTTAAGGCATTTCCTTTGCAACATCTGGTGATGCTGCAATCACTAATTTAAATTTATACACTGCAATTAACCAATTCTCTCTATATAAAAAGCTATGTACAAATAATTATACTAACAACTTAAAATTATAAAAAACTATGCACAAATAATAATACTAACAACTTGAAAATATATTATTAAAAAAATAATTTATTTATAACCATTCAAATAAAAATCATAATGATTGAATAAAAATATCTCAAAGTGAAGTGATGATTGCATTCCCCCCCCCCCAAAAAAAGAAGAAGAATAAACTATATATATATATATATATATATATATATAATTTTTGAAGGTTTAAAGTGGTATAATAATAAAGTTTGAAGTTGTTACAATAATATGTTTAATTTGAATTTAACGTGTTATAGCAATTGAATTTAGGTGGTGAGAATAATGATCATTTTTTCTCATGTTTATGTACTCATGAGATTTAGAAAAGTTGGTGATGAGGTGTACTATTAAGACTCTAGTTATATAAGGTCATCAATTCTAATGAGTAATCTAGCAAAAAAGAAAAAAACAATCATTCCTTTTAAACCTCATTTAAACTAACTTATTTATATTTCATGAGTTTTCTAAATATTTATTATAATATTAAATCTTCCTAAATTTTTAACTCAACAAAACTATAATAATTTGGAAAGACTTTTAAAACTTTTTAAATACAAAAATAAAATTTTGAAATAAATTAAGTAATTCAATTCAATTTAATAAATATTAATAATCATTACCTAAAGAATTTAAATGAAAAAAAAATACTTTTATTAAAAAAATATAAAATATAATATTATTTTAATAAATTTTAATATTAATTAATAAAGTTAAGTTTATAATTTTGTGATTCATAAAATAGATAAATGTCTTGCAAATTATTCATATCATTAATATTTAAACCAAATCTTAATGATATAATTCATCTGAAAAATATTTATTTAATTAATTAATAAAATAAAATATATTAAAAAATAAAATACAATAATAATAATAATAATAATAATAATAATAATAATAATAATTATAATTATAATTCCAATTCCTTGAGTAAACATTATATTAATGTAATTATAATCAAATCATATCATCAATACTTATTCAATTCAGAATTAAGAAAATTCGATATCAATCGATATAGATAGAACCTAAATATGTATTACATAATTTAAATTTTTTAAGTGAAATTAATGCAAAACTTTATTAGTGAGTTAGAAGAGTTTTTAAAGGAAAATATGAATATGATATTAATGAGTTAGAAGAGTTTTTAAATGAAGTCATGAATATGATATAAAATAAAATAAGTTGATATAATTATAATTATAATTATAATTCCAATTCCAATTTCTTGAGTAAACATTATATTAATGTAATTATAATCATATCATATCATCAATTCTTACTCAATTCAGAATTAAGAAAATTCGATATCAATCGATATAGATAGAACCTAAATATGTATTACATAATTTAAATAATGCAAAACTTTATTAGTGAGTTAGAAGAGTTTTTAAATGAAGTCATGAATATGATATAAAATAAAATAGGTTGATATTATTGTAAAACTTTTTCATTCATCTAAAATTTAAAATAAATTGAATTATAAATATAATTTGGGAATTTTGCTTCTGTGATCCATAAATTGTGTAAGAAATTCTTTCGGTGAAAATCACATGTAAGGAATTTTTGCCGACGCATCAGTTAATGTGGCTCATCATCAAGACAAGATGAGAAACCTGAACCAAAAAACCATATTAAATAGACAAGAATGCTCCAACTAGCCGTTAGTAATATAACGGCTAGTTTGACTAATTTAATAAACTAGCTGTTATATTACTAACGGCTAGTTGGAGCATTCTTGTCTATTTAATCTGGTTTTTTGGTTCAGATTTCTCATCTTGTCCTGATGATGAGCCACACTAGCTGGTTTGAAAGGCGTCGGCAAAAATTTATAAATATAATATAAAAAGTGGTAAAATAGATAAATTTAAAAAATGAGTTTAAATATTGATATTATTTTTTTTAAATTTAAATTATTTATTTTTAAATTTATTTATTTTAAAAATTAAAATAATTTAAAATATCTATTAAAAATAAATATATTATAATATTAAAAATAAAATATACAAATAATTTTTTATTAAATCGATTAAATGAGAATGGACTATTTACAATAACTAAATTATATTTAATTTTTTCCTCTCAATTACATTTACATTTTTTCTTCTGGATATTTATATATCATCATCAAACAAAACCTAACAACTCTATAATCAAATTTGTGGTATATATCATTCAGATGTGATGTATAAAAAAAGCAAAAGTTTAAATTGACTAATCCTAAATAAAATATATGCCATTTTTTATTTTTATTTAAATAATGCGGACATGGGGTGTCTGCCTTACTAAAATTAATAGAATGGATGCAGTGTTTATTTTTGTTTCTTTGTAATCGGAGTGTTTATTAGAAATATTTATTAGTAATGATGGATTTTTTAAAATTAAAATAATATGAAAATTTGTGAAAATTTGTATAATAAAATTTAAAATAAAGTTATTATTTAGTTTTTTTGCTTGGTATTATGAGATAAGTGTTTTGATGTATATAAATTGATGTATATTAATTTATTAGTCATTTAATTTATATGGTTGCATGATTGCGCTAGTCAACATGATTATATGAACTTCAATATATTAGGTCATTAATTAAATATTAACTTAATTAAATTTAAAGTGATTAACTTTTGGAGACATGACATGGCTTAGTGCTAACATGGAATCATGTACTATGGCACGTGGATGGGTGACATATCATCTACCACATGGTAGTTTCGCAGTAGCATTGACATTGCATCAAGGGGGGGAATATTCAATTGACCATATCTTGACAATCTAAACTTGGATTTGAATAATGTTTGTACACCTAGAAAGCTCTCCATGAGAAGAAGGTGATGGAGATCTATGAGAAAAGTTCCTAATTGAATAAAAGGAGAGAAAAAATTGACACCCCCTGCCCTCAACAAGGTATAGGAGGGGTTGGGTATATTACAAAGTGGCATCAAAGTTCAAAACCAAATAGAAATAAAAAAAGAAGGAAAAGTATTAAACTTGTGGTTCAAACATTAGACTTGGATGGGCTAGGAAATAGACTACATAAATAAAACTAAAAAATTTGTGGATCAACATGAGGCCTAAAGTGCCATAAATAGACCAAAGCAATATAATTTTCAGAGCAATGGATCAGAGATAAATCACAAAGAAAAGGTCCCATAGCAAGGATTATAGTAGTAAGGTTGTACAACATAGGAACCATGATTATTGGATACAATTAAAATGTTGTATGGACCCAAGATTGCTAGGAAAAGGAATTTAACAAGATTCATGACAAGTGTAACAAATCTCTATAAAGAGATTAACACAAAACTATTAAAGTGCAATATAATGGAATGTTGATTGCCAAAGTTATGAAGGATGTATTTGAAATGCTAACTAGATTTCCCTTGAACAACAATAAAATGATCATTGCAGAAGCATATGGCCAAGTGATGTAACCAAAATCATGAGAGAGAATCTCTCAAACTTGTATTTTTCTATTTTCAATGATTTTGTTGAGTTTTGAAAAGGTCGTTGTATGCTATATAAATAAAGAGGATATGAAAGATAGAGTTGCAAGAGATTGAGTATCCAAGAAAAAATGCATATTCTCTAATAGGCATTAGTACAATAATATACTAGGTGCATATTGACATTGGATGGGCACATACAATAATGCATGAGCATACACATAACATGAATGAAGAATCATTAATTTGTTGTTATAAGATAGTTATGATGGTTAACAAGGATTACCGATGAACATGTAATTAGGTACAATTTGACAATATTATTGAAGAAGCTAATAAGGATATTGCATATAATCTTTGTAGAGATAAGGATATGGATAATAAAGTGTTGATCAAGAGGTTGGTAAAGAAGAATGTAAGAACCATCCATGAGGTATCAACTAATCAGGTAGCACCCACTTGACTACTAACAGCAATGCACGTATCGTTTTTGTGTGCTCAAAATATTGAGAGGGAATTAGGTAAGAAATTCCTTAGTGAATTTTTGATATTAGGAATGATATGAAAGCACAAATGGGAAAAAAATAAAGAGTTGGTATTGGCTATCCTCTAGGTGATGTTAATAGTCACCTGGTGATTCCATGTTACTTGGAACAAATGATTTATTGTTGTTCTTTTCCATATGAAAGAGGGAAACATGCTATGCTTATGCTTGTGAAACATGTCATTTGAATTACTACAATCCCTCACAAGGAAGGATAATATTGCATTTAATAGATGAATGTGAATGATGAGAAAAGTTTAGGAAATTCATAATGTGAATGCATGTTTACGAATATGCATATGAAATGGATAGGTAAGAAACTAAAAATTTAGAATTGATACTAACTCGTAAAATTGAGATCATCTTATGGGCTACTAGATATTGAAACTAGGGGAGTTGCATGTTGATGTAGCCACATATGGATGGGATACAAGAAAGATTAAATGGAGGAAGAAAAATTATGAGATGATGAAAACAATAGCTAAGTATTCTCGTACTATTATATTAAATATGATCCACTAGCTATAACTATGATTGTGTAGGGTTGGTACATTGGATGCTAAAATAGTCTTGTGAGGTGTTTCTGTTGTGTAGAATGATGGGTTAGGTCCTAGAGGAAATGACAAGAACATTTCATAGAAACTAATTAAAGGAAATAGAAGAGAGCCACTTTGAATTCTAGGATGTGCAAAAATATTAGAGAGGGGGGTGGGGGGGGGGGAGTGGGGCAGGAGGAGGGTGGAAACCCATGACTCTCATTGCCCATAGATGAAGTTTAGTTTATAACAGTTGTTACGTGTTGCACTTAGATTTTGTGAATGAAGCACACTTTGCAAGACATGAAGGTAATGTATGATGGACCGATTCTCATTGTATGTGATAATCCAAATGTTATATGTCCAAGAACCTTGTTCTTCATTGAAAAACCAAACATATACCCATAAAGTATAATTTTCTTAGAGAACAAGTAGTTGACCAGATTGTAAGTTTGGAATATATATAAAAAACGAAACAAATAACTGACATATTTAGTAGGCATCTTGTAAGATAAACCTTTGAATATTTAAGGCAAAATTTAGAAGTGATGTCTCCCTCATCTCTTAAATGGATTTCTTCAAAGGAATGAAGGCAAATGTCCAATTCAGTTAGGGATAGTTGTATGTCAGTAGGGAAGAGAAAAGGGAAGAAATAAGCTTAGAGGGGGATTTTAGATCAAGAGGTGTGGCATGTGTTCAGGGGGATTCATTTGCACTATACAAATGAGAAAAATAGTCATTAGCATGAGAAGGCTATCCAATTGACATAGGAGGAGCAACATAAGCGCACTGGACAAGAAGTCGCACAGGCTCCTTGTCATTGATGTCAAAGGGGGAGAGATTTGGGTAACATAAATTTTTTAGTATCAGGAATTTACACTGGTGTGTGCATTTTACTAGTACTTGGAGAGTTTGGAATAGTAATTCACACCGATTTATTTTTACATGCTCATGCTCTAAGGTCAAATATAATTTCCATCAATGCCAAAGGGAGATATTATTGAAATTTTAGCATTGATGTCATGGTCATGCAAGATTAGGAGGTATTCGATGTGCAAGTTCATGAGGGATCACAAAGTAAACACAAGATCAAAAGAGATAGCATATTATATCATCTGCAATGACCCCCTCACCAGATCAAAGTTCCCTTCAGCAGATTAGCAGTCATTGCCAAAAAGCAAGCTTTGAAAGAAGAGTCAACGACTGCCAAGCAATGAGCCCCTCACAAGATTGAGATTCACTACTAAAAGGAAAGCTTAGGAGGGAGAGCCAATGAGCGACAAACTGGTAATATAGGATCTTGGTCAATGCCCCAAGTTAGAGTGGGCTAATTGGTAAGTGCTCATCAACTTAACACCCACCAAATATTCCTCACCAGTCATGTCTTCAAAATGAGAAGGTTGGGTAGATCTAAAATAGGAGGGGTTCATGCACATCCAAAAGTTAATGGGAAGGCACCCCCCATGGTGGAAACCATCATGGTTTACCATCGACCATGTGGCATCCTGTGATTGGTTGTGGTACCCCCCTTGTTTTGTACCAAAACCATGAAGGGTCCCTCCCACAATACCAATGATTTAATAAATGAACATTGTAGATCGACCTCAGGTGATGTGGGTAACAAGTGGCTTGGATGACATGGACACCACATGGTAGGAAAATTGATGTGGCATCTCAAGGTAGTGACATGTGGCACATGAATTTGAAATTTTTGTCAGGCCAAGTGGACATTTGGTGAGTGACATGTAGTGGGAACATGTCAGTAGGAGGAGATGTGGTGGATTCTTATTAGTTGTAGTAGATGACATGTATCCATGATGTGTCTTGTGTGTCCCTCACTATACTACCCATTCTAAATTGGTTGTGATTATCCACAATAGGTGGATGATGAGAAATGGGAAATAGACAGGAAACATTCTATGGAAAATAACGAGATAATAAAAACGTCAATTGACATGTCCATCTATCGGACCACCGAATATGAGGGATTTTCACTCCAAAGTGAACTTGTTCGACAAGTGGTGGGAAAATGTAGGTGGATTACATGGAAACCATGTGGTAATTTGATGATTTGGTAGATAAAGGAGGTGACATGTGGTAGGTGATTCAAAAATTTTGGGTGGCCAAATGTACATTTGGAAAGTGACATGTGACATGAAAATGTGAGTAGGTGGAAATGTGGAAAATTATTATTAGTTGAAACAGATGACATGGATGCATGATTTTGAAAGCGATGTGGCATGTGGATCCCTCACTAGGCTACCAAGGAACATGTACATTGAAACTTCAAAATAGTAGTGAAAAAAATTGGTCGATGGGTAGTGCGTGATAAATGAACAAATTTTTGTTAGGAGTATAAAACAAGAATATCACTATCATATGACGTGTCCCTTTATCAGACAGTCTGGTTGAAGAGCACCACACACAATGTCAAACTTGGATAACATGAGGTGACTTGTAGACAAAGAAATTGTTGTTAGTTAGAGAAAATGTCATGTTTGTTTATCAGACCGCCAGGTTGGAGGGTTTTGCATAACATAATGAACTTGGTTGACGAGTGGTAGGTGACAGATAGGAAATAATAGGAAACATTAAATGGTGAACATGATCAATTTAAAGTGACATATCCATCTTTTAGACCATTTCTTCTAGGATGTCTTATGGTTAAGCCTGTGGTTATAGCGCCTGGTTCATGTGCGTTAGTGAGAAGTAGAAGCTGAGGGATAAGGCCAAAACACATGGTCTCGAATGCCAAATATGTTATAAATAATTTTGAATTGGGTGAAAACTAATGGATGTCTATGGGTATAAATAGAAAGCTAAAACGATGTGAACTAGGTGGTTCCCACGCTGATTACAAAGTGAGACGACATTATATTCCCATAATAGAGAAGTTAACGAAAAAAAGAGTAAGTTCTCTAGTTTTAAAGGAAGAGATCTAAGCACCGAATTAAATATATGGGAGTGAGAGTAGGCACATGTGTAAAGTGGTGAGTGTGTAAGTGGAGACTCAATGAGTTCTCAAGCTGCTACGAAGTAAAGGAAATTGTAGATATGAAAATGCTAAGTGCCAATAATGCTAATCTGAGAGTATTTATGAAAAGAAGTGCTGAGAAGAGAGGTTAACATGGTAGATTAGTGTTATAAATGTTGGCCTCATGGTTTTGGCATGGATGTCAAACTAGGATGTTTTCCTATTGAGTCATCTGTGGAGACAATTGTTGTTGGCACTCAATCTAGGATGTCTACCTGAGGAGTCAGTTGAGCATTGACGGTGTTGAAATTGGTGTCAACAAGTTTGGAGGACTTTTCATGGTTATAAGAGGTTGATGGCATGATACTGAGGATTTATTAAGGTTTGAAGAGGATCTACAAGCTTGGGAGATGTTTACAGAGGAAGATGGTCAAGTTCAGGAAAGTTTGGAGTATCCTGCAAGAGGTTTGGCTTTATAATACAGGTTAACACAACTACTAGGAATACAAAATGTGTTATAGCTCACCCTAATAAGATTTTCATCTGTGTTATAATGCACTTCCTGAGTGTATAGGGTGTGTTATTGCTTCTAAGTGTATTTTTGTACATTTTGTGCGCACTCTAGTGAATTCCAGGGGAAATTTATAGGGTATTTTCACATGGTATTTGGTGAATAGAGTTGACTTGCGTTAGTCATCATTCTAGAAGGTAATCAAGTTAAGAGAATAAGGATTAGTGATTTGTAATGATTTCATTCTTCATCAATGATAAAAAAACCAGAGTCTGCAATAAAAGGGGTTAGAGAGTATTGTTACACAACATTTTGTCATCGTCCCTACAATACCCATCCCGAACATTGGAGGACCATTTCTGTGACTTCTGTGTATTGTCATACCTTGCAAAAAATGTCACTGCATCCCTTGCCATGAGAAGAACATTTCCTCTATTGACTATTCTTGGATCAGGCTCTCAAAAACATATGATTTTGGGTCAGTGTTGGTAGGCAGTTATGGCCTCACGCCCATAGAGAAATTAGCATTGGGCCTCGTGCCCATTGGCGCTCTGTCTCAGTGGACTGCTCGCGCTGAGATGTTTTTGGAAAGTTTTTTAAAATAGAAATGAAGTTTCCATTCCCAACCACTTCGTGAGCAGATTCAGCATGGTTTTTTCGACTGAATAATGTCAAAGACCTTCCTTTGGCTTGTTGTTTCCTACATTTGAGCAACCTCCAAAAGGATAAGGCCTCACTTCCACCATATGAGGGATCCCAAACCACCTCCTCCTCTCCTATAAATACATCCTTCTCACATAGTTGCAGCTAGCTGAAATGGTTGAATAGCTAAACAATCTTACTATATCTAGTGTGAGATAGAGTAGAGAGGAATCCATTGACGAGAGAGAGTGTAGACCCATTGCTTCGCCAAGTCTAATACCCAACGAATGCTTGTGACATGTTTGACTAGACTCGTCGAAGGAGGCTGGAACGTCAAGGCTCTTTTGGTTGTAAAATTTTTCTCTCTAGTTATTAATACATGACTGATGTTTTGGTTCCCGTTTTGCGTTTAATGTGTTTAATATTTTGCAATACATTTAGTTCTCCTTGACCAATTAAATAGTTATGAATGCAAGTATGTTTTCGTATGCTACTATTGTTCTCTGATCCTTGTGCAGGCACCTAAGTATTACCGCTGAAGGACCGTGACATGTAACGATGAAGATCAGGATATTGTTGCCACAGCTACGACAACTGCATTGGAACAAATTTAGGTCATCTATCCCGACTCAGTGTCATTCATAAACTAGGAATCTGACGCATTAGCATGTTCCGTTGTTGCTAGACCCACTCCAGGGCTAGAGGGATCACCTCTGTCCGTAGAGGGGATTTACCTGCACAAAAATTTGGCGACCATACTGGGGATCAATGTGTTTGTCGTCTCTCGTTGCTCATCTAGTGTTTTTCTTATCGAGTCGACTTTAGACATTTCATCGTTTTTCTACTTTGTTTGACATGTCTGAATGTTTTCAGCCATCCTATTTAGTTCCAGAGTGTTAATTTTAACCTATGCTCAGTGGTTTTTATTTTTTCCCATGGTTTTCTAGCTTGACGCTGCTTTTCCTTGAACAGTCGCTCCTATTGGCACATTTTGCTTTTGTCACAGGTGCGCCAAACCCTGTTTAGCGCGGATTATAGCTAAATAGTCGCGCTGAATCCCATACGATTGAATTTTAGCCTCTTTTCTGAGTTTTGTCAGTATTTCTTGCCTATGGATTGGATTTTTACCTTGCAATTGGTCCACTGGGATTGTTTTGACTCTATTGTCCCGGTCTTCTCAGCTGTTTGTCCCTCATCTTATCATTGGAGTTTGTTGCCCTAGGGTTTCTAGGTGTCTTGTGCCATTTTTTCGACTCTCTCCTCACTAAGCCTTCTGAGTTGAGTTCGAGTCACATTGCTCTTTGTCGTTTCAGTTTGCTGACTAATTTTTTTACCTTTTCTTTTGGTTCTTTGTGTCTTTGGTTTGTTGAATGATCACCTTTGTTTTCATTTATCTCTCCATTCGTCACTTTGAGCATATATTACATTCCTCGTTGAATCTGTTCGAAAGCCCTCTGTTTTCTTGAAGAAGTGCATCCCTGTTTTGAGTGTGTTTCATGTTTGTATTGTATTGATCTCTTTTATTTAGATCATTACATTTGAATTTCTCAAAACTAGTGTTCATTTTTATTTTTAGTGTAACGGTGCATTGTGCTTCTCATTCATCTAAAAAGGAAAAATTTGCATTCTTTCGCTTAAATTGAAAATGAAAATGTTCTTTTGCGTTAGTAGCTTTTAGCAAACCAGGAAATATTTTTTCGTTTTCTGATTTGGTTGTATTAGATGCATTAGTGAAATTCTTCTTGTGATTCAATTGATTGCTGCTTTGTTATAGACTACTATACTTCTCTTAGCTAGCATTCATTAAATGGAAATGATTGTCTTTTGCATGTAGTTCTGCATTAAGAATTCGAGATCACATTCGTTAAGGCCTTGAAATCGCAACATTAATTCAAGATCAAATTTAAAATGAATTCAATCAACCTAAGTAAGCATTGAAACCTAACACACATATTTTAGAGGTCTAGGCTAGTGACGTGTTCTGACATCATTAAACCTAGTAGCTGTCATTCTCCACCTGGCATTAGACAACGCTAGCACGGACTTGTGATCCCCGTACCATCGTGTATATAAAGGGAGACCCTCATAGGTTGCAGTCCTTTATCCATAGGAAGCCCAGTCTGCCGCCCTGTAACCTTGATACCCTAAACATAGCATTCGGGGAGACTGCCTGCACGTATATCAAGTCCTTGGTCATTTCTCTTACATTTGATCACCAAGGTGTATATTGTAGTTCATAGAAACTTGGCACACCCTCTTTCTTAGATTACCCGAGTAGTCATTTTTGTCTTTTCGTGAATCTCTAAAATTGAAAAGATCATCGAGCACTTGTACTTTCATGCTTATTCAACCTGAAAGTGACTAGAGTCACCTTTTTCCTATTTCTTGACTCTTAAAACATGAAACAACAAAGTTTTGTTTCAATGTCATAAAATTAATTGCCTACGATCACATCCCTGTAAAATATATTTTCATGGCTTGTTTTTAGTAGTTCCTTAGTGTTTGATCTTGAAGCCTCCAATAGGCTATCTCGTTTCCTTTCTGTTTTGAAACATATTCATGGTGGCGGAACCACCAGTTTCGTCTTCCTCTTCATTACCTCCTAGTGGTGATCCTTCTCCTAAAGTTTCTTCAGAAGTATCTCAACCCACTAGGTCTGTCAATTTCTGGCAGTCTATCCTTACAAGTATCTTACCTCTCGCTACCTGATCTCCTCTTGAAGAGCCATTTGATATCAATTGGCAACCTCGGGATGCTTGGTCTGGTTTTTGGAACGAGGAAGAATTCCCTTCTCTTACTTCGGAACCATCTTTATTAGCTACTACTTTACCTGCTACCGCTCATCACCTTTTTGACGATCAAGTGGCTTCATCCGACATGGATTCTTCGAGTCCCATTAGTAGTGAAGAGCTTTATGTTTCTATAGAAGATCATCAGCTCCCTTCGGAGAAATTTCCTTATGTCTCTAGTCAACCTTCCTCACAACCAGTTTATCTCCCATGTGGTTATCGAACTTTGGGTCATATTATTTCCGGCATTGCATCGTTGTATCATAATCCAATATGGTCCGATACATAAACTCCCTTCGGGATATCAGTTGTCTTGGTATTGAGGGCATCACCCTCGGCTCCTATGACATCGATGATGGTAACCTATGTTCCTATCTAACCCACTGTCTGTGTGGCTTCATCTGCATTGGCTGTTAGTATGACTTCGTCATCATTAGGGTCCTCTGTTTTTTGTAGGTCCATTTTTATCAATCTCATGATACCTATTAGGCTCGCTGTGAGTGGATCACAACCTCACGTTGTAGAAATCCATCCTGCTAGTAGTGCACCTATGGTTTCTACTTCCATTCCTAGCATTTATACATCCAATGAGTATTTGTTGGCCATTCAAAAACAATATTATACCTCTCAGGGTCCTCAATATTAGAATTCCACCCCTTAGGGTTATCAGCAATTAGAAAATTCTGGTAATCCTCCACATCATTATGACGTGTACGGTAATCCCGTCTATTTTTCTGCAATTGATCCCAGTCATTTCACATACCAACAGGGACAACCCTCTGGTTCATAAGGATGACCCTTACAAGGACAACCTTCAATCCAGCAGGGACAACCCTCCGGTTCATAGGGACAACCTTATGGTCCACAAGGACAACCATTTTAGGGACAACCTTCGGTCCAACAAGGACAACCCTACGGTCCTGCTAGTCAGCCTCATGTTCAATAGGGTGCATATTATGCTCCCGGGGGGGAAATCTATTCGCAATAAGGACAATCTTTTGCGCAACAACACCTACCTTACGTTCAGCAAGGAAAAAATTTTGTACAGCAAGGAAAACCCTATGGTCCTACGTTGGGTCAACCTAGTATTCAGGGGCAACCTGGCCCGTCCCAACCATCAGTCCAACCTTTTCCACAAGGGCAACCTAGTGGCTCACAGCATCTAGGCCAACCTGCTCCACAGGGACAACCTGTCCAACCTCAGTATCCAGGTCAACCTGCACCCCAGGGGCAGCCCGTTCAGCCTCAAGGAGCCACTTATATTCCTCAAGGTCAATCTCAGGTCGTATATAGTGTACCCCAAAGTGTTACTTATGTCCCTCAAGGTCAATCCCAGATGGTATACAATGCTCCTCAAGGCACTACGTATCTTCTGTCATGTCAAACTCAGGTGTTGTATAATGCACCTCAAGGCACCACTTTCATTTCGTAACAAAATTCATATGTTGCTCAAACAAGACCTCAGTGGTATGATCAGAATCAATATCCTTGTCCTCAACCCATGTATGGGCAGAACTTTTAGGCTTATAACCCCTATGGATAGAATCCTCCGGGACAAAACATATGCAGGTAGAATTTCTCTCAACTTGTGTGGAAATGGAATGTTGGTATTTATCAACGACCTACAATTCATTTCAATACTCAATTAACTTTCCTTGCTACGTTGGAACTGCCTAATGTGTCGAATTTGATGAATGATCCTATCCTTCATAATCCATATTGGCCCCCAATTCCAACCAAAATACCTGGCGATTTTCCCAAATTTGAGGGCAAGTTTGGAGAAGACCCCCAAGCACACATTATGACATACCACCTTTAGTGTTCCTCTAACTCTTGGGTTGATGATTCTATTCGACTACGTCTTTTCCAACGAACTCTCACTGGTTCCATTGCCAAGTGGTACATTGAACTTTCCCATGGCGTCTTCCAAGATTTCAACTCTTTGGCCATGGCATTTCTCACGTACTTTTAGTTACCAGTTCGATATGAAACTAGGACGCACTTCCTCACATCCTTGAAGTAAGATCAAGCTACCCATATCTCTGATCATATTCATGAATGGAGGCATCGTCGTCGTCTGATCAAGTTTGAGATTCCTGATCAACTTCTAACTGATTGGTTCACTACTTCCTTCGTTGCTTTGATTGTTAAGGACATTGCTATGGGGGCATGCATTACTGAGGAACAAGTCATTGCTTGTGCCCAATACCTTGATCTCGTGTACTCTCAGTCCGAAACGTTGTACGAACTCTTTCCTGATGCCCCTCGACCTGGAACTTCCAAAGCACTGACGATGCCATCCATCGACGGTATCATCGATTCCGTGTCTCAGATTTCTCGAAAGTATTCTTATCTAAATCCTGCGAAGAAAAAATCTACTGCTTCCAATGATAGAGCTTCTTAGCCACCCCCGAATTCTGGTAAAACCACAGAAGTGAATGTCGTCCAGTCCAATCCGACAAATAAAACTTACAAGGGTAAAAATAAGGGTAAAGGTAAGGCCAAAGCCAATACCCGGAAATAGGATTCTCAGAAATCTCGTGCTGATGATGGTTCGCAACCTAAGACAAAGTACCCTTGTTTGATTTGTGATGAAGAGCACTACACCAAGGACTGTCCCCGACAAGTCGAACTAAGTCGATTGCTCAAAGCCACTCAAGGCACTCTTATTTTTCTTAAAGAACCGTTCCCATAACAGTAGACCCAGTTGGTAGAGCAACCTCAGTCCTCTGCCCAATTTGGCTCTCAGGTTTTCATGATAAATGGTCTTGCATCCATATCTTTTTCTACATGATCGAAATATTATATCGAACTGCGTCATGAAGCAGGGAAAGAGATCGTTGATGGTCCTCCTCCCCCACCTGCTTCTGGTCCTCTTTAGATTGAAAGGCCTAGTACTGAGCCCATTGTACGACCACCTTCCAAAGGTGTACTCCGTAAGTCTTCTTACAATCCTAATGCCTGTGCTACTTAGAATTACAGTATTGTTGAGGATTTGGCTCAGGCGCCATCTGCTATTTCTGCATTAGAAGTAATTCAGAGTTGTCTATCTCAATGAAAGGATTTGTTATCTGCCATCGGTGGGGTTGATCCTATTGATTCGAGCCTTATCACTTTCGATTTGGAAAATTTCGTCCCGCGTCTCCCTCACCAGCTTGCACTGATCATCCAAGTTGGGATTAATGGACCGAATATCCATCGAGTGGTCGTGGACGAGGGTGCGTCTACATGCATCATGTCATATGCCTACTAGAAAGCCATCGGTTCTCCAGCTCTTAATTCATCTCCAAATTCTCTAGAAGCCTTTGATGGAAGGGAATCTCGCCCTCTCAGTGTTCTCGCTAGTTTACCCATCACGTTAGAAGGGAAGACAGTTAACGTCGAGGTTGAAGTCGTTGACGCCAAGCTTAGTTACAATCTTCTCCTCGGTCTCAGTTGGACTCACGCCATTTTATGCGTTCTGTCAACTCTCTTTCGTGTTCTTTGATTTCCACACGAAGGAAAGATCATCACTGTCAATCAGTTGTCTTTCTTCACTTCTTCGTCTTCTGAGAGTAATGTTCCATACGTAGATCAAATTCCTGTGCCATATGAGAGCGTAGGGCCAGGTATTTTCAAATTTCCTTCCCTCATGGGCCTTTTTCCTCTTCCTCCACCCAACACTGCTCAAGTTAACATGATCTCCAGGTCTTCTGCTCCGTGGATCATCCCTTCGCCTGAGAAGATTGCTTCATTTGGTGATTTGATGTCGTTAAGTCCAATTGAGATTTATAATTGTGAACTTATTTCGGCTTTAGATCCTCCACCCTCTGATCATACTCCTTTGAGTATGTATCTTGACACTTATTCTCAATCCCCTTAGCTCGGCGATTCGGATTCGCCCGATCCCTTAGAAAAGATATTTCCCTCCAATGAGGACACCATGGAAACTATCTCTCTTGAGGATCCTCCTTGGGACGATAGTCATCATCGTTCCTCATTCATGCCTGGCCTTGGGGCCATGTCTACTTGTCTCGAGAGGTTCGCTTCTCAATTTCCTTCTCCTCTTCTTCAAACACCCATCCTAACACATGAAGTCTTTGTGGAAGGTAACTTGGGAAACATCACACAAACGATACCTTTCGACATCTACGTTAAACTGGGGGTTGTTGAGAACATCCATATTGGGGTGACCTGTTCTCCTGATGATATCGAGGTATATACTAGCCTCTTCCGCGAGTTTCACGACATTTTCACTTGCTCTTACGAAGAAATTCCCGACATCGATCTAAGTATAGTGGTGCATGAGATTCCTACCTACTGTAGTGCGAAGCCTATTCGCTAGCATCTTTGTCCTGTGCACCCTAGAAAGGCGTCCACTATTAAAGGTGAAGTTGAAAAACTTCTTAGAGCTGGTTTTATTTATCTGATTCCCTTGACAGAATGGGTTTCCAATATTGTTCTTGTAGATAAGAAACAAGGTACTATTCGGGTATGTGTCGACTACCGTGACACCAATTGTGCTTTCCCTAAGGATAATTATCCCACTCCTTTTATTGATCAGATCATTGATGACTGTGCTGGGAGTGAGATCTTTTCCCTTATGGATGGGTTTTCTAGGCACAACCAGATTAATATTCTGCCAGATGATCAACACAAGACCACCTTTATCTACCCTTGGGGTACTTTTTCCTATAAAAAGCTCCCTTTTGATCTTAAAAATTCTTGGCCTACATTTCAAAGAGAAATGTCATATGCTTTCCATAATATCAAGCGAATTATTCAGCCTTACCTAGATCACCTTCCGGCTCATTCAGCTAAGCATAAAGACCATCCTGATCATCTCCGTCATATTTTTCTTCGCTGTCGACGCTATAATATCTGGCTCAATCCGCATAAGTTCGTCTTCAGCATTGACTCCAGTGGACTCTTAGGGTTTATCGTCTCTAAAGATGGAATTCGTCTCGATCCCCTCAAAGTTGAAGCTATCGTTAATCTCCCCTCTCCTTCCTCCTTACATAAGTTACAGAGTATGCAGGGGAAAGCTAACTTCCTGCGCCGTTTTATACCTAACTATGCTGAAGTGGCCAAAGGATTTACACAATTACTTAAGCAAGGCATCCTGTTCCTTTGGGACGAGATCGCCCAAAAATACTTCGATGCACTGAAGGCGTTGCTAGTCAATGCTCCTCTTTTGCATCCTCCCAGTTATCATCGTGATTACTCCCTCTATTTGGCTGTCACAATTAGCACGATTTCCATGGTTTTGGTACAAGACGACGATGATGGTGACGAACACGTTATTTACTATCTAAGTCGCAATCTTCTTAATACTGAAACACGTTATGCACATGTCGAGAAGTTGGCATTGGCTGTTGTTCAAGCTGTTCAACATTTTCGTCATTATATTCTGTTGTGCACAGTGACCGTGATTTCTGATTGCAACCCTATGACCTACATATTGACTCGTCAATTGTTGGGGGGGGAATACTTGAAATGGATTGTTATCCTCCAAGAGTTCAATTTAGAGTTCACTATCGCCAAGTTGAAGAAGTCATTGGTTTTCACCAATTTGATTTGCTCTCTCCCTTCTGATTCTGCTCCATCTAGTTCCGAGGAACGCATTTCAGACGACACACTTTTTCTTATTAGCACCCTCGATCCTTGGTACAGTGATTTCATCATATATCTTCAGACGTCCACCTTTAGATCTGAGTTGATGAAGGATGCTCGTCAACACATCTGCCAACATTCACAACCTTATCGCATAGTGAAAACTAGTGATCGATACTTGGAGACCTGTCAGTGTGGCGGAAAATGGCTCATATGCCCAGGCTCTTATCAACAATTTGAAAAACATCAAGAGGGCTACCATTTCCCGAGCTAAAGAAAAGGATAAAAATGACTCCAATTATCTTCAAGGCATTATAGATGCCCTCGAACATATGTATGGAAATATTGATGAGGGTTTATTTGACGATGACTCTCGAGCTAGGCTAAGAGAGCTGGAAAGTAGGAGGAGGGCGTTGCTGAGGGATAAGGAAGAAATATGGAGGTTGAAGATTTGTGCCATCTGGTTACAAGCAGGTGACGAGAATACTAAATTTTTTCACAATTATTCTAAGGGTCGCAAGAACTCAAATACTATTTGGGAGCTCGCCACCTCGGAGGGTGGCTTGGAAAAATCATTTGACGATTTGTCTCATCTGGGAAAATCCTACTTTAAGAACCTCTATGATGAATAGTGTGGTGTTCCGATTGGGGAAATCATCCGGGTTGCACAACATTTTCCTAGATATGTTGACCAAGAGGAAAATGACTTTCTTCTGGCCCCTGTAGAGAAGAAAGAGGTGGAACTCATTATCAACTCCACGCAAAAAGATAAAAGTCCTGGCCCGGATGGTTGGACGATTTAATTATTCCAACATTTCTTTGATTTGATGGGGGACACCATCATGAAATTTGTGGAATAATCCAGATCTCGTGGCCACATCCATGATTCCCTCAAGATGAATTTCTAGGTGTTCATTCCTAAAAAGGACTCCCCTACATCTTTCAATGATTTTAGACCCATTTCTCTCTGTAATTGTATATACAAATTTATTTCCAAAGCTATTGCTAACAGGTTCAAACCCATTTTATCTAAATCTATTTTTAAAGAACAGTTTGGTTGCCTGGATGGCAGGAAAATTCATGAAGCTATTGGTGTGGCACAGGAAACCCTTCACAGTATTAAAGTTTCCCAGAAAAAATGTATAATTGTGAAGATTTACCTCTCAAAGGCTTATGATCAGATCAAATGGCTCTACCTTATACTTATGTTTACAAATATGGGGTTCCACATTAATATCATCAACTGGATTATGAGTTGTATCACAAATGTGTCCCTTTTTGTGCTTATAAATGGGGTTTCTTCCCCCTTTTTTCTTAATAAGCGAGGTTTGAGACAAGGGTGCCCTCTTTCCCCTTTATTGTTTCTCCTTACGGATGAAGGCCTTAGTCAATTGCTTCATCAGGCCAGGAGGGCCGGGGATTTTGGGGGGATTGAGATGGCTACAAATCTGTTTATATCTCACCTCCTTTTTGTTGATGAAATTATTTTGTTTTGCAATGGGAACAGGCTGGAGATCCAATGCCTGAAAAATTTACTAGATCTATTTATGAAATCCACTGGTATGAAAAATAATTTTCAAAAGTCCACCCTCACTCATGAGGGCATACAAGAGATTGATCTGGCCTAGACTTTCAAAATCCTTTCTTTCATTCAATCCCATTTTGGCTCATGCATTAAATACCCAGGGTTCTCCCTCAAACCAGATTCCTACCAAAAGTAGGATTGGTGGTAGTTGGTTTCAAAGGTTGAAAAACGAACAAATATTTGGAGCCACAAGTGGCTATCCAGAGCGGGGCATTTGATTCTTATAAAATATGTGCTTATGGCTATCCTTGCGTACTTTCACTTTCTTAGTTTCCTATTGGCATTCTAAACAAAATCAAAAGTATTTGTAGCAATTTCTTCTGGACCAGTAAAGAAACCAAACAAACCCTCCCTTGGGTGGCTTGGGAAAATTTTGAAAAACCGCAAAGAATGGGGTGGTTGGGGCATCAAAAACCTTCGTAATTTTTCTACTTCATTGGTGGCTAAATCGGGCTCGAGAGTCCTCACTTCTAATAACCTCTAGACTTCCGTGGTGAGAAGGAAATGTATTGATCCCCTCCCGATTGATGACTATCCGCATGTCGGAAAAATATACTTACAGAGTCTCCTCTAAATGGAAAGCCACTCTATCGGCTATGGTGTTAGTGGAACAAGGGCTGGCCTGGAAAATTGGGAACGGGGAGAGCTGCCGTATTGGTCTAGACCCCTGGGTGGGCTACAACAACAGGTTTTCACTTTCTGAAGGTTTAAGGGATGCTCTTCATATTCAAGGCCTCAAAACACTGAATCAGATTAGTGATCTGGTGGGCACTGCAATATGGTCTCAGGCCTAGAGAGATGGTGATGAACTAGGTATTGATGACCAGTGGAAATAGGAATGGCGGGACTTTATCACAGAGCTGGAGCGTACTGGTGCCCGTATAAAAGATTCTAAAGATGCCCTGTGTTGGATACATTCCAAATCTAACTTCTACTCTCCAAAGGATGGGTATGATCAAAGTATAAAATTGAATGAGCAGGGACAGGTGGATTGGTGGTATAAAGATTTGTGGAAATCAGGTTGCTCGGCTAAAAAAAAACATTTCTTCTGGTGCATCCTGAGTCACAAAGTCCCTACTTGGGATGCTCTTCAAAATCGGTTCATTATTAGCCCAAGGTGATGTGTTCTATGCAAGGAGGTTGTGAAAACTACTGATCATATTTTCCTCTCCTGTCATTTCTCAAGGAATGTTTGGGATCACACTCGGTTCCTATGCAACACTAATGTTTCTTGGAGTGGGAATATCTGTGGGGATGCGTGGAATAGTTGGTGGGACAAATATAATGAACATGCCCATAGAAGTATGCCTCTCATTGTCTCTTGGGGTATATGGCTCTCTATAATTAAAAGTGTGTTCAAGGAGATTTCTACTCTACCTGATCATGTGGTGGCTGAGTGTGTGGCCACTATATCCTCTTTGTCCCCTTTTAACTTCCCTAACATCCCCCAGAGGGTTCAGCCCAAACATATTGATCTTTCGATCCCTTGGGCGTACTTTGATGGGGCGGAAGCCCATGGCTCCTGTGGTGCTAGAATGATTATCCACAGGAACCAGAAATTTTCTTTGATTGCTGTGGTGGGTCTTGGTGAAGGCTCGAACGACTTCGCTGAACAAAATATGTTAAAAATCCTCCTCTACTAGCTTATTCATCTGGGCATTGAGTCGATTCAAACCTTTGGGGATTCAATGAATCTTATAAACTGATTTAACAACTCTCAAAGATGTCTGAACATTTTATTGCTTCATATACTTGAAGAAATACAGGCTCTAAAATCTCATTTCATTTTGATTTATGTATGCCATATCTATAGGGAATGCAACGGGACGGCTGAAAACTTGTCTAAGATTGGTCTACAACTTGCTTTGGGCTCGTGGAATATAGAGGAAAAATATGGTCTGGTTTTTCATGTATCGAACACCAGACCATACTAATTGATGTTTTCCTTAATACACTTGTCTTTATGTTTTTTCTCTAGCCATGATAAATCTCCTTGAGGTTTTTGTATTATAATTTCTATAAACAAACTATTTTCTGTAAACAGTTATGTATATTTTTTACTTGTGAATACCTATCCTCCTGATATGGGACTTTATTTTGGGGTTGTTTTCTCTTTCGAGAGGCTCTTTTGACTTATATGTAGGGTGTTTCTCCATTCTTGGAGGCCCTTATAGTTTTTTTTTTTGCTGATGTGCGGTTTTTGTGATATTCGTTGCCTTATTCTCCTCTCTTTTTCTTTGGGAGGTTTCTTTTGTGCAGCTGGAGGTCTCATTTCCTCTGTATTTTGTGGAGGTGTTTTTTTTGCCTCGGCCCTACTTTTCATAGGGCGATGCTCTCATATGGAATGTTGTGGCATTTACGATGTAACTTTTTGTGATATATTTAAAAAAAAAAAAAAAAAAAAATTTGTGGAAATATATATATGTGTGTGTGTGTAAGTTTCATATTAAAAAAGAAATACAAATCTCTCTACAAAACCTATTAATAAAATAAATTTTTTTTCTCTTTATATATAGTCCAAATTAAATATTTTTTTGCTATTAATATTTTTTTAAATGTTATATATTAAATTCATATTAAGAATACAATAAATTACACATGTAACATACTACCATACTCATAAAAAAAAATTAACTTTACACTTTTACATTCCACCATATTTAATTTAATCACCTACCTATAACCGAACCCACTTATTACCTATGCAATAGACATACCATTTCATATATTAGTAGTACATTAATTTGGATAAAACAAATATGTATTTATTACTGCCTCATAAAGGTTAAGGTACTATTCGCAGTTTTACGAGGTGTGCACCTGTCATCGTATCTAGCATTGGTTTTATCATGATTGTCTGTCATATTTCTTTATTACGAAAGGATCTGAATTTAACTGGAAAGCACTTTAATTTCATAGTGCGCATTATGATATTCGATTATGAATGTCATGTTTTTGGTTTACTAGTTACCATGAAAACCTTTGCAATGGTCGGATTGATTTATTTTAACCCACATAGCCTGGCAAGCACTCCATAAGCGGACAATTGTGAGCCCCTTCCGCTGTTGATTTGCATAGGCCTGGGATCCACGGTCATAATTGTTTTAGGTTTTGTTTCGTTAGGGTAATGACTACCCTAACCCTAACCGTTTCCCATTCATTCATGAGACTCCGCCGCAGAGCTCTGCAAGTTTGTCTCGTTGCTGCAGCGAGATGCCTCTAATAAGGTTCTCCTCAGCTTCGTTCAAGGTTTCTTCACCGACGGTGAGTAACTCATTTCGGTTTGTCCCATTTCCATGAATCTTTGGTGTATTTGTTGTTGGATGGTTTTTATTCCGGAGAAATAAACTGGGGTTCCTCCTCTGCATCGTTTATCGTTTTCTTGTTAGCATTGATCTCCAGTTTTCTCTACTTCTTATTTTACTGTTCTTATCTAAGATTTATTTTTGTTTTCTTTGTCTGTAGCAAAGGTTCGAGTTGATCCCTCTGGGTAAAGCTCCATGGTTTCTCTACTACACCCTCATGTGAAGCTCATAGGCAGGTTGGGGTTATTTTGTTATGTGTGCGGTAATTTTATAGCTTGTGTTTCACTTTTCCCATCCGAATGCAACCTATTGACCCATATTCGTGGTTTATTTGTAGGTTAGATTTGCAAACCTTTGCGGAGTAGTTTCCACAGGTAAGGCTACACAACTTTCGTAATTTCCTGTACCCTGCATAAATATTGGTTAACAAGGTCTCATCCTCATTTTCCTGATGGTTTCCTCATCTTGTTTTTATGCGCAGGTAATCTCCTCAGCTCGGCGTTGTAGTTGAATTCCTTTGATATGATCGATACCAGTCCTCTGCTGACTCAGCTTACCTACCCCACCAGGTATCTTCCTCTGCTGTAGGTTTTGATACGGGTTTCCGGTTGCAATGAGCCTCGCTTCAACCTCGAAGCTCGGGTTTTTCTATGAGGCTTCACACCACCATTCTATTTTCATTTTACTCTTGTTTGAGTTTCATGGGCTTTGCCCAGTTTGGGGATACTACAGACAAGTATAAAAATTATGAATTTTGTACAGTTCATTCCTAAGTAATTTGTATTTGGCCACCAGGGAACTTAATTATAATTCAAACTATTTGATCTATGACTTGTTTAATTAGCCTTCGGCGCTATCACTCTTTCAGTGAGGCGAACCTTTCCTTTATAATTTATTTCTAGT
The DNA here is from genome assembly GCA_034641835.2 of Pinus albicaulis. Classification (NCBI taxonomy): domain Eukaryota; kingdom Viridiplantae; phylum Streptophyta; class Pinopsida; order Pinales; family Pinaceae; genus Pinus; species Pinus albicaulis. The sequence goes on along the minus strand of CM076577.1, from coordinate 1,129,685,430 downwards.
AATATTTTGTATTTATATATATATATATATATATATATATATATATATATATATATTCCTGCATACCTGGGTGAATCTTTTTTTCTTTTCCAAAAAATGAAAATCAGAAATAGGAATATAATATTTCCGATATTCGGTTTACAAACACATTTATGCTAATACTAGAATAAAGTTACAGTTTCCTTTCCAATGTTCTATTAATCATTCATTTTCATTGTTTCAAGAATAGAGATAAAAATGCAGTATTATGTTGTTTCAAGATTAGTTCAACTGTCTCTTTTCCCATATTATGTTTCCTATCTTTTGTTCCAATCAATCTGTTTACATATATATTTAAGATAATTCATGAATGGTTTTAACAATAGTTTCAATTCTTGAGTTTGCATGCGTCTTCCACACATCTCTATTTCTGTGATAAAATTCTCTATACGATGCCCACTCTCTCAGGCATCCTATTTGTGTAGAATTTGTTATGTATGTTTTAGCTTGTTCAACCATTGTCTACAGATTCTTCTTTCCTGTGGTTTAAGGTTTTGAATTTACTTTTCTTTCAGTTTTAGATAAATGTCCGGACCATTCTGTACGTGTTTATCATAGTTTCAGAGAACAACCAACTCGAAGCCTTCATCTCAAATTATCTATGTTAACAGTTCTTTGTTTTTAGTTGGTCAAAGAGTTAGTTTATAACTTCATTTGATATTTGGGGTTTCTTAATTCTAGTCATGCCTTTGTTTACCACATGCTCTGAATTTTTTAAGAAAAATTGTTTGGCAGTCTTTTTTATTTAAAGAGAATACTCAAAGGGATCCCCAGTTCATAAATAAATTACAGTAACAACTACAAACCATTAAAATATAACTAATTACTCATTCACAATCCAAAACTTAGTTTCCCAATGACTGGTATACTTATCTGTCTTCCATATACTGCTGATGTTGTCCTCCCTACCTTGAGAGAGGCAATTACGTCCTCGTCTCTCCCCCATGCTCCACACATGACTTAAGTGAGTTGACAGAGGTTCCAGAAGAGACCTTAGGACTCTGAGTCTAGTCTTCTATTCCAGGAATTTCAGGAATCTGAGTAATTCCATTGGTCACCATCGGATCAGGAATTCTTCACTCTATTCCTCTCCTCAGCTATCGAACATAACCCCTCTTCCTCACTGGGATGTATCTTTATCCCTAGAGGAAAGGGTAATTATCTAAACTGTTTTTCTGTTCAACCACTTCTCAGTTCTTGGAATACTTTTACCATCAGTCTTTTAATTTTTATGGAACCACTTTCCAATACTAAATTTTATTTAATAAAAAAAAATTAATTTTTGTTTATCCAATAATATTTCTCAAGAAAGAATAAATGTGTTATTTTCTTAACAAAAAATAATATAACCATTAGTTGGCACTTAAGCCAACTGTCACAACTTCCCCCCTGGAAGTAAACACCGTCCTTGGTGTTTCATTCTAATTCAGTAGATAGTTCTAGGTAAGCTTCCTGAACAAATCCTTCATCTTCCCAGGTAGCCTCATCCGAGCTGAAGTGCTTCCACTACAATTTAACCTGGGTGATGGCTCACTTCCAAAGCATGATTTCTCTCTGATTGATTATACACTGAGGCTCGACCAGAAACTTGTCATCCGACTTGACCTACAATCAGCAAACTTTGAGTTAATTTCTCATAAACTTTAGTATTTCAAGATAGGATTTGTATTCATAACCTACCTAAATTCTTTTCCAGTGAATTACATGCTTTGGGTCATGCACACATTTCTTTAGTAAGGATACATGAAACGCATTGTGTACTTGAATATGGCTGGGTAAGTCTGATCGGTACGCCACAGGTCCCACCCTTTCCAATATCTGGAAAGGTCCACAGAACCTGGGAGCCAACTTGGCACAGGAGGCCCACCTTAGTGTGCTCTTCTTTGGTTTAATCCTTACATACACATGATCACCCACTTCAAATTCATGATAAGTCCTTTTCTTATCTGCATACACTTTTTTTTGATCTGGAGTTGCCTTCAAATTTTTCCTGATCTTTCTTACTTCTGATTCCATCTCTGCTAAAATTTTCGGTCTAAGCATCAACTTGATTTCAGGGCTACTCCAATTAATAGGAGTACAACACTGTCATCCGTATAATTCTTCGAAAGGACTCATCTTAAGAGATTCCTGATAACCATTTTTGTACGCAAAATCTACTAAATGCAGATATTCTTCCCATCTTGTTGGCTGCCGCATTACGTACATGTGTAACATATCCTCCAAGATATGATTCACGATATTAGTTTTTCCATTTTTCTGTGAATAGTAAGCAGTGCTGAAATTTATTTGGGTTTCTAAACCCGTCAATAACATTTTCCAGAATGCTAAAGTAAACTTCACATCCCTGTCTGATATGAAAGTATTTGGAATGCCATGCAACCTAAAGATTTCTCGCATAAATATGTCTGCTATTTGCAACATTTTATAAGTAGACTGTACTGGTATGAAATGTGCTACCTTGCCTAACCGATCAACCACCACCGTAATGGAGTCTTTATGCTTCTTTGATTTTTTTAAACGAGTAATAAAGTCTAAAGATATAACCTCCCACTTCCATTCAGGTACCGGTATAGGCTGCACCAATCCGGCTGGATGTTGATGCAACACCTTCACCTGCTAGCACTCCAAACATTTGTTCAAATATTCTACAATATCTCTTCACATACCTGGCCAGAAATAGTACTTTATGATTGATATTAGCATTTTTTGATACCTCGGGTGTCCTGAATAGTTACTCCGGTGGTATTTGTTCAATATCAACTCCTTCAATTATGTTCGATTTGGAACATATTTATTTTCCTTAAAGGTTAATAACTGATCTTTGCTGAATCCATAATTAGAATATCTTTCTTGTCTTTTGGCCTCATCTGCTTGCTACCACATAAATTGGTATTCAGGATCCTTCTCGGCTTATGTTTTTATTTGATCTAGAAACTTTTATTCAATTTGGTTGTAGTACAATTCATAAACACCATGCAAATTTCTACTCAAAGCATCTGCCACTCTATTTTCCGTACCCTTCACATGTTGCATATCAATGTCAAACTCGCTTAGGAAGGCATTCCATCTTTCCTGGCGAGAATTAAGATAAGCTTGCTTAAAATAACTGGTTAGGCTGCTATGGCTGTTTTTAGTACAAATCTCTTTCCAAGCAAGTAGTGCCTCCATACTCAGAGCGCATGCACTACCGCTGTTAGCTCCAGATCATAATCTGAGTATTGTTGCTCATGCTCTTTTAACTTTCATGATTCATAGGCAACTACTTTACCCTCTTGCGACAAGATTGCCCCAACTCCTTCTTTACATGCATCCGTACAAAATTTGAATTCTTTATTTGGGTCAGCTACTCTCAACACTGGGGCAGTAGTCAATAGAAGCTTTAACCTTTCAAAACTTTTTTGAAATTCATTAGTTCATTTAAATAATTTTCCCTTCCTTTGTAAGGAGGTAATTAGAAAACAATCTTTGAGAATATCTGTCGATAATATCCATCCAATCCCATAAAGGATCACATGTCTGCCACATTTTGGGGTACCCTCCATTCCATAATTGTCTTAATTTTCTCTGGATCAATCGCTATTCCCTCAGCAGAAATAACGTGACCTAGGTACTAAATCTCTTCTTTGAAAAAATCACACTTGTTGAACTTAGCATACAGTTGATTCTTTCGTAAAATATCCAACACTATCCTTAAGTGCTGCTTATTCTCTTCCACATTCTTTGAATAAATTAAGATTTCATCAATAAATATCAATACAAAACTGTCCAGAAAAGGGTAAAATATACCATGCATCATCCTCATAAATGTTGCTAGTGCATTAGTCAATCCGAATGGTAACAACACAAATTTGTAGTGCCCGTACCTGGTATGAAAAGCAGTTTTGTATATGTCTTCATCTTTTATCCGAATCTGCTGGTATCCTGACCTTAAGTCTATCTTTGAAAATACAGTGGCCCCCTTCACCTGATTAAACAGATCATCAATTTGCGGTAGTGGGTATTTATTTTTGACGATCAACTTATTGAGCTGTCGATATTCCATGCACATTCACATGGTTCCGTCCTTCTTCTTTACAAACAGCATTGGTGCTCCCCAAGGGGACACACTTGGTCGAATATACCCTTTATACAACAATTCTTGTAAATTCATCTTCAGTTTGGTAAACTCTGGTACACTCATTTGGTAAGGTGCCCTTGAAATCAGTGATGCTCCAGGCATCAGCTCGCTAGTAAAATCAGTGTCCCTTCTTGGTGGAAAACCTAGTACATCCTCTGGAAACACGTCCATAAAATCTTGCACTACTGGAATGTTTTCCATCACCTAAGTATTTTCTTTGGAATTAGTAAAACCCACTTGAATAACATATATATGACATCCCTTCCTCATGCACTTACTCATTTGAGAGGTTGTAATAGGACGTAGCTGTAGGGGTTTCTTTATGCCTTGAATCTCCTTACGAGTTCCATCTTGCATTCTATAAGATATAACCTTTTCTTTACAATCCACCAATGTTCTTTGCTTCTCCAACCAATCCATGCCCAATAGGATCCTAAGGGTAATATATTCAGATCCACAGTTAGCTGTTGATCACTAATTTCCAGTGTGCAGTTTGAAATTTTGGCACAAGTTTCTCTTTGTTCCAGTGGCTACTTGTACCAGCCATGGATTCTTAAATTTATGACTTTGTAATTGAAAAATTTATACTAATTTTGGATTTACATAGCTTAAACTTGCACCTGGGTCAACCAAAATAGAAACAGGTTGTGAGAGTAGCTTACCTTCCAACTCTATCATCGTTGGTTGGTAATTTGCCTGAAGATATTCCAATTATGCATTAATTCTGGGTATATTTCGGGCTACATCTCCCACTATAGAAGCTTCTAGTATATTAGAAATCGTTTTTCCCCTCCCCCGTTGCGGACAGTTCCTATAATAGTGAGCCTCACCACACCCCCAACACTGTAGGGGCGGTTTCTATTTTTTTCCTTGGTCCGGCTTGATGGAAGCCTCTGTGGATTTATCTTCTACATGCCACCGAGTTCTTTGATGGTTTCCTCCAAATTGTTTACTTACTAAACTCCTTGCAGAATTCTTAAAATTATTTGTTCTACTTTTCTTGAAATTTGAGCTACTTTTATGCTCTTTCTTTGATTGCTAGCTTTTACCCAGCTCTCATTTTGCCTTAGATTGTTGATAACACATTCTTACCTTTTGAATTTCCTTGTCCGTGGTTCTTGGATTCATGAACTCAATTCGTTCCTTCATGTGAGTCGACAAACTACTTAGGAACCGTTGAACCTTAGCCTTTTCGTCCCTTAGATAAGGAACATAGCAAAGTAAAGAAGTATTCATGGATGGATGTATTCATCCATCGTCAATTAACCCAATTTTAAATCGTGAAATTCTCCAGACTTTTCTTCATAGAAGCACTCAGTTAGGTACTTATATTTAAAATATTGTTGGAATGTATCCCAAGTCATGTCTTGATCTTCTATGTTGCGGACATTCTTATCCTCCTCCCACCATAGTGTGGCCTTCTCCCTCAACTGATAGATGGCCAATCTGAATTTAATATTGCTACTATACTCGTAGACTTGAAAGTACTTGTTCATATTTATCAACCATGCTTCAACCACCTCCTCCGCTTCTCCATCAAATGTAGGTGGTTTTATCTTCCGAAACTCACCTTGCAGTTCTACTTTTTGTTTCTTAATTTCTTGCTATTCTGACACATTACCTGACTCACCCTCATTGTAATTTCTATTTTTATTAATTCGATGTGAATGAATTCTTTCCATTCTGTCAATGGTTTGGTCCTTGCTTATCGTTTGTTTCCTTCCTGCATGTCTCTATAAGGGTTGGGTTGTACTACTCCCTGATTCTATTTGTCAGAAAGGATCTTGAGTATCCTTTCTTGCTCTTGCATTAAGTGCTCATTGTCACTCCTGACTCGAACCATTTCTTCCTGTAGCTTTTGCACTTTGTTTAGCAGAATACTAGTCTGGTGCTGTTGTTCTTCCATCAATCTACTAGTTTGCTGGTGCTGATCTACACTCAGCTGAATCCACATCTTAGGATTCATTTCCAATCGTGGTTGCGGTACAAGTTCCCTTGTGTGCTTGGGTGTTTGCTGCATTGACCCCCTTCTCATATCGTCTCTTGCTATGCTTTTTCTTAGCTGTGCATCATTTATATATAGTTTGTCTTATTAGGTGACCACAAGGGTCGCAATGTGTGAATGCTGCTCTAATACCACTTGTAACATACTACCATACTCATAAAAAATAAATTAACTTTACACTTTTACATTCCATCATATTTATTTAATCACCTACCTATAATTGAACCTTCTTATTACCTATGCAATAGACATAGAATTTCATATGTTAGCAATGTAGTACTTTGGATAAAACAAATATGTATTTATTACTGCCTCATAAAGGTTAAGGTACTCTTCGCAGGTTTACAAGGTGTGCACCTGTCATCGTATCTGGCATTGGTTTTATCGTGATTTTCTGTCCTATTTCTCTATTACGAAAGGGTCTGAATTTAATTGAAAAGCACTTTACATTTATAGCATGCATTATTATTTTCGATTATGAATGTCCTTTTGTTGGTTTACTGGTTACTTTGAAAACCTTTGCAATGGTCGAATTGATTTATTTTAACCAGCACAGTCTGGCAAACACTACACAGACGGACAACCGTGAGCCCCTTCCGTCATTGATTTGCGTAGGCCCAGGATCCACGGTCTTAATTGTTTTAGGGTTTGTTTCATTAGGGTAATGACTACCCTAAGCCTAACCATTTCCCATTAATTCATGACACTCCGCCGAAGAGCTCTGCAAGTCTGTCTCATTGCCGCAGTGACATGCCTCTAACAAGGTTCTCCTCAGTTTCATTCTAGGTTTCTTCGCCGATGGTGGGTAACTCATTCCGGTTTGTCCCATTTCCATGAATCTTTGGTGTATTTATTGTTGGATGGTTTTTATTTCGAAGAACGCAACTAGGGTTCCTCCTCATCACTGTTTATCATTTTCTTGTTAGCATCGATCTCCAGTTTTCTCCGCTTCTTATTTTACTATTCTTCTCTAAGTTTTATTTTTGTTTGCTTTGTCTATAGCGGAGGTTCGAGCTCATCCCTCCGAGTGAAGCTCCACGGTTTCTCTACTACACCCTCATGTGAAACTCACAGGTAGGTTGGGGTTAGTTTGTTATGTGTGCTTTGATTTTCTAGCTTGCGTTTCACTTTTCCCATCCGAATGCAACCTATTGACCCATCTTCTTGGTTTATCTGTAGGTTAGATTTTCAAACCTTTGCGAAGTATTTTCCACAGGCAAGGCTACACAAATTTTTTTATTTCTTGTACCCTGCATAAATATTAGTTAACAAGGTCTCATCCTCAGTTTCCTGATGGTTTCCTAATCTTTCTTTTATTTGCAAGTAATCTCCTCAGCCTGGCGCTGTAGTTGAATTCCTTTGATATGCTCGATACCGGTCCTCCGCTGACTCGGCTTACTTGCCCCACCAGGTATCTTCCTCTACTGTACGTTTTAATACGGGTTTTTTGGTTGCAACGAGCCCTGCTTCAACCTTGAAGCTCGGGTTTTGCAATGCGGCTTCATGCCGCCATTCTATTTTCATTTTACCCTTGTTTGAGTTTC